>GL380550.1:2497-31121 GCA_000143925.2 Caenorhabditis brenneri
TTAAAACGTTTTGAAATTCGGTTGATTGATAATTTGAAACGGAAACAAAAAGATAAACTCACCATATCATCATCATCGTCCACATCATAAATATTACTTGAATTAGATGCACCGTCATCACTGCTTCCTCCGGAACCATTGAATTGCATATCACCTCTGTAAGGTTTTGATGATTTGATACTTTTAAATATATTAGCTTCTAATTAAACTCAAAAAGAGCTTACCCATTTTGAAGTACTTTCAAAACAGTGCCCATTATATCACTTTGATCTCCCAAATCATCATCATCATCAAGTAGGATCTCATCATGGATCATTTTCAATGGTGGGTCAATTTTGGCTTTCTTCACTTCTGGAGTCGCATTTATTGGTGATTCTTTCCTCTTCACAACCATCATTTGAGTTGTTTGTTGATGATGCTGTGTTGATGATTGTTGAGGTGGATGATGATTTCCATTTGTCGTTGCTTTTGGAGGAGCAATCACTACTTTTGCCGTTTGAGTAGCTGGTGCAACTCGGAGAGGGATCGCCATGTTTTTTGGTGGTAATGGTAGAACTTTAGTGAGAGCTTGAGTAGGCCTTGCAGTTGGTGGTGGTGTTGCCAATACTGGTTTCATTGGAACCGAGCTGACTGATGCTTTTTGGACAGCCGGTAACGTTTTCGGAATACTTTGAGGAAATACTTTTGGAACATTTTGTGGGAAAACTTTTGGAAGACTTTTTTGGTGATTGTCCGATAAGTTTGAGTGATCATCATGATTATGTTCGAAACTCTGTATTGATACAGTAGTGGATATTGTAGAGCTATCTGATTCAGCTCCAGGAGAATCTGCGCATTTCGGACAGAACTTTTGAATATCATCACAGATCGATACAGGAACTCCAAAGTCAGAAACCTAAATATTTATAGATAATTGAATGAATTTGAAAAATTGAACCCACCAATCGATTCAATATTTCGCCCATTCGATCCCGATGTCGATCAAGGTGGACTAGAAGAAACATTTTCCCCGGAATGATTGACATACGATGGACGTCTGAAATATTCACGATAAAAAATACTGTTTCATATTGATTCAACGAAAAGAAATTAGATAAAGTGAAGAATGAGGTGAGCATAATTTGAATAGTCTAGTTACAGAAAAAAACAAAGGATTGAGGAAGAAGGTAGTTCAAACAAAAAATATAAAGAGTTTTTCAAATAACACTAGAATGCGTTGGGGACCTGCGGTGCAATAGAAAAAAGAAAATCAGAAAGGCCACCACGTCTTTATTTAACTATATAATTTTTCTCATTTCTGAAATGGGTCCTCAGACGTGAACCCCGAAACATCAGAAATCGGATGAATGATTATCATTTTTGAAACCAGCGTAAAAATTCCATCTGAACCCAAGTTGTCCGGTTCCAAATGGTAACGTAAGAGCGATTTTAGTTTTATTTTTTGTCCAGTTTTTCACTAAATTTCAGTTTTCTTTTTGACCTGGAAAATTTTTGAACTAAAGGTTTTCTAATTCATTTTCCTTCTCATAGAGTACCATCAGGGCTGCAACCACATATGTTTTTGAAGACCGAATTCGGTTCCTGAGCCCAGGTATAGGCCGGAAACTGTGGTCCTATAACCAAAATTAGAGCACATTTCTATGGCTCACAAGTGGGAGAGTGATCCGATTGACTCGAGTTAAGGCTCATTCGATAGAGCTCATTGAGTCACATATAGCCCAAAAGTTTCAGACAAATCCTTCCTGAAAGTCTTCTTAACGAAAGTTTGATTGAATGTTAGTACACGTCTCATTGTGTTTCAAAGTTATCTTCCATGGAAAAGTACAGAAGTTTGTATAGGTAATGGGGAATCGTATCATCTGTCTTCTGACTTTTTATTTCGTATATGCTAAGAGAGCCAGACAAGTAAGATTCCTAAATTACAATAATTCATTTAAAGTATTGGGAAAACATTTTCTCGAAGTTTTTGTTCCATTCAATTAGTGCTTATTTGAGCTCCCCACAATCGGAAATAAGACATGGAGCCGATGGAGTACCATCCTCTGATCCTTTCTTCTCCACAGCTTTCACCACATCCATTCCTTCAATCACTTTTCCAAAGACAACATGTTTTCCGTCAAGCCATTCGGTTTTAACAGTGCACAAGAAGAATTGAGAACCATTCGTGTTTCTTCCGCAGTTGGCCTGAATATAAAAGTTGTATTCATGTAAATGGGTTTTAATGAAAATCTTTTTTTCAGATACAACATTTGAAACTTTCAGATGCTCAGGTTTGGAAATAAGATATTGACTATCTATCAATTTCAATCAACAACTCCACATTTAAAAATCTCTACCCACCATAGACAAAACTCCAGGTCCGGTATGCTTCTCCTTGAAATTCTCATCTGGAAACGTCTCTCCATAAATTGATTCTCCTCCTGTTCCATTTCCTTTCGTAAAGTCACCACCTTGGATCATGAATTGTGGAATAATACGATGAAATTGTGATCCTTTGAAATGCAATTTCTTTCCTGAAGTTCCAGTTCCTTTCTCTCCAGTACAAAGAGCACGGAAGTTTTCAGCGGTTTTTGGTACGATGTCATTATACAACTGAAAGTTAAAAAAATAAGAACAGCTCTAAATTCCTCCAGGATATAACATACCTCCATGACGATTCGTCCGGCCTTCTTGCCACCGATAGTGATGTCGAAGAAAACTTTGGTACGTGGCATTGTTCCGATTCAAAACCACTGATTTGCTTTTACAACGGTACTGATTTGATTCTATCCCTAGGACCACTTTTTGGAAACGTGGACTTACGTGGAATCTAGATTATTGGAAGTGTCTTCACGTTGAATTTATTTTTTTATTTCTTGAATAAAATGTGACCGAACACGCCGTTTACGCCGTTTTTCCTGAATTCGAGATTTTTTACATCAGACCGATTTAAGCGCATCAAAAAAGTACCCAGAAAGTTGTAACAGGAAGGCATGGCATCCGTTTTCTGAAGTTCAGAAATTATGATCAATATCATACTCTGATCAACAAAGCTGAACCTGAAGTTTTTATTTCCGAATATTTGAACTCAGAAAATCTCATCCAAAAACACTTCCAAAGTACAACCACCTACTCAATTCACCCCTTCAATCTGTTCCAATTGAAAAGAAGTAGCTCCAATGTGTAAGAATTGGTGGAGCGCCGAGGGCGCCACCAGCCGCCCGCGTCTTACAAATTGATGGCATCAGGTAGAAGACCAAAAGAAATGAGAAATAGAATGGGAGTGGAAGAGATTTAGATAGGGTTCTCCACCACTCGTTTCTTCTTTTTTTCATTTTTCTTCGTTTTTCTTCTTTCTTTCTTTTGGTTTGGTTTTTTCTTGCAAAGTGTCCTTGTTGAAATGAATATGTTTCGATGATAGAGTGACAAGATGACCTAATTAATCGTAGCTAGATGAGAGGTCTGAAGAGAGAAACGGGAAAATCTGAAAATGATTCAGAATGTCTACAATGTTCCTAATAAAAAGTTTCAAATTGAACGTGCCAGATTAGGAACTTGAATATCATTCGGGAAAGATGTTATAAATCTAGTTTCAAAAACGAATTGTTGAAAATGTGTGTTTTTAAAGTAGTTCATTGAAATGGTGGGGTTTCCAATGGACTCCAATAGATGAACAGAAACATTTTCTGGTCATTCTCTAATGACCCATTTGAAGACCAGTTCAGTTTTCACTCCGTTTCTTCAAATTACAGTATATTGTTAACGATGGTCCAACAACATTTCAAATCGTTCTCGTAAAAATGTTCATTGCCTTCTCCCCAATTCTTTAACCATCTCCTGATTTTTGACAAGTTTGTATCGTCTCCTTGAGATGTGTCGAAAGAAGAAGAAAGGTTTGAAAAATGAACAGAAATATTTCACGAAACACTTCTTTCAGAACGAGATGAGAAAAAAAGAAACATTTGGTGCAGTGTCGCCCCGTTAGGTCGCAATGTTTGCCCCCCTTTTTAGTATTCCTTCGTTGTAGGCGCCCACCTCTCGTTCTTTTTTTTCGCCCCTTGAAAAAGTTTTCTCTCGTTTTCCTCTAGTTTTTTGTTGTGCCACCTAGTCATAGACACCAAAAGAGATGGAAAAGAAAGGAGCATCATAAAAATAATAAAAACATGGGAGCACCTTTTGTGATGATGATGATGAAGAATGGTGACTAACAATAGGGTGGCACTGTTTTTAGGAAACGAGGAGGGACGGAAAGAAGGAATTTATTCAGAGAAAAGATTCTTTTTGTTCTTAAGAAAGATTTTCTCAGGAGAATCACTGTATTTGAATTGTACTTCATATTCTGAAATAGGGAAGTTTGGAATACAGAAATGCACGTAAGAACATTTTGAGAAAGCGGAAAATGGTAGGAATTCCGTGCATCTCCGGCATAGGGTAACAGATTCTGAGATTCCGTCCGAGAGATTCCTCCCTAGCTTGTGCTTAACTTTGGGACACTTACAATAAACAGACTCCAAAGAATTTCAATTCTTTGAATTGACATTTGCTTTCAAAAAGTGAGATTATCAAATATACTGCAACTTGAAATCAATGAGATTTTTGTGGTGGGAATCCTTCGCCTTTTTATACATGAAGGTACTGGAAATCTCCTTCTTATTTGACCAGAAATGATGTTATTGTACATTAGCTTCAAAAAAGAGTATAGAAAAAATCTTTGACACCGGATGGGAATCGAACCCACGCCGCCAGGATACCAGTCTGGTGCACTACCACAGCAGCAGTAACTTGAAATCGGCACTTTTTCATTGATGAGCCTAGGTTTCGGGGTTCTGATATTCAGTGAAGTATTAGAATTATTGATCCCCCAATTGAGATAACATTGATGTATTGGCAAAAAACCGTTTCTTTCCGTTTCCCTAAAAAACATTTTTCATAACTGCCAAAAGATCTTTTCCTTTTACTTTCTCTTCAAACTGACTCAAGTGTTATCTCATTGTTGTCGCCAAAAAGAGTTTCCCACCATGATGATGTCTGACCTAACTTTCCTTTCTTTCCTTTATCCCTTCTCTCCCACCAAAATGAAAAGTCCTCTTTTGGCTCAGGAGCTTTGGCGCCGAGAGCCCAGAGGCACACGTATGGAGGCTCTTCTTCTTCCTGCCTCTTCTCTTCTTCTTTTTCGCGTCCTGCTCCGTGTGCTCCTCGGCGCCGTGTGTCTCACCACACACCAACGCATGCACACAGGAGACACACACCCAACGCCAAAGGAGGAGAAGAGCGAGACCACCTCACCTCTTCTTTTTTTTCTTTTTTTTTCCAACTCCCACCACGCCTTTTTTTTTCGAGAATCACGGATGAATGACGATGGATATCGTCTACATCTCCATGTGTTGCAGCTAGGCTCGATCCTCATTATCATTGAAGGCAAAATAGACAGTCATTTCTATGAATCTAGACTTTAGTATCCTCTCTAATCTCAAAATCCCATATTTTTTCAAATATCCATCATGATTCCTTCCTTTGCAAAAACATTTCCTATATCCACAGCTCTCGAAAAACCTCTTAATAATCCTCAGTCATTAACCAAAGTCTACTACGGGTTTTACAAGCATTTGTAGAGGAAAAATAAGGAAAAGAACGGGTCAAACCGGTGATTGGACCTGGGACTTCAAAGCGAGAATCATATCACGAGACCATTCGGTCGCACAATTCTAACAGATTTGGAACACCCTTTTTGCTGCTTTTACAGTAACCCTACTATAGCTTAGACACGAGATTAAAATAATTTTGAGGGTTGCATATAAAATTGAATATGTTGATTCTCTCTGAATGCTCAATACAGCTGTTCGTTTCCAATCGATCTTGACCCCACCAACAAGAAACCACACATTTTCAATTCGGAAAGACCAATTGTTCAATAAACGTCTTTTTTGATCTCAATCCCCAATCCCAAAGAATCCTGAGATCTTCTGACTCTTTTTCACAATCACGTTTTCCTCGTTCTTGGGTAGTCAATCCCTTCACCATCTCCCCATACTTTTATAAATATTTTTCCGCGATTTTTCGTCCGCACAGTGTTTGGGGCGCCGGTGTCGCCAAAAGATTTTTGCGGCGTCGGCGACGAGGTATTCGTCCTAGAGTGAGTGCGTCTCCTCTATGTGAAAGATGTGTGCGGGAGCCTTTCCCGCAGACTCCAATACACAAATAGTATTAAAAATCAGGAGAGTACGAGAGACTAAGGGAGACACCCGCGCCCTCTTTTCCCTCCCGTCGCCACTCTTCTCATATTCTCCTTTTCTTCGTTTTCCCCCCTTGCCCATTCCATTGTCATTGTCTGGATGTCTATCAGTTCTTCAATACTATTTCCGTTCTTTTCCTACCTCTGCCTACCCTGTATTGTCTGTGTGTGTGGATGGATCGGACACTGTTGTGTCATAACACAAACACAGAGACAGTATGGTGTCGGGTCGGGCGCGCCCTTCCATTCGCCTGTCTCCCCCCACACACACAGTTTTCCCCTCTACTTTTTCAAAATGTTCTATATTCTCATATTTTATGGTCACCGACTTGTGAACCCACAATCCTACACCAGTTTTGCATAGGAATACTGTAGCTTGGTGGTTTGAAGCATAGCGATGAAACTGCTCTGTTGAGCAGAAAAATTAAATGAAGACAGTCTTCGTACGAAGCTTCTGTCTGTTCCGATGACTGCCTCCATGGGGAAGAAGCTCAAGGATAGGTAGAACCTACTGACTAACACCCGTTCAAGAAACTCAGATGAAGGAAGTTGCTAAACAAGAGAAACGGACAGTTCATACTTGAGATTTTTAGGTGTCTAGAATCGTCATTAATTCTGACAGAACCCCCACCTGCTATTAAATAGTTTTTACCCAGGATTAGTTGCTACCGTAACCCTTGATTTATACTAAATCTGGTGAACGGCTCTTATGACCCCATTACAGAAAGTGGAGGTTCAGTCTTCAAACCACTTGAAACTTGAAAATCCTGAAAATCTTTTCTTTTCTTCTTGTTTACACCCAAGATCTTCACCCAAAATGCCTCTTTTTCAGTTTTTTCTGTCGCCCGACTTTCCCACACTTCACCCACCCTGACGGCATTTTTCTCCTTTTTTTGCTCATTCCTCGCTCATTTTTCTTTTCTTCACTCGTTACATAGGACCCACTAAATAGATTCATTCTATTGGCGAAGAAAAAAAAATGAGAAGAAGATAGGCTTATAGTCTTGAAGATACTCAAACATTAAAGCTTCTTACGATATAAGAGAATTAGAGAGGACGAAAAATAAAAAGAAGAAACGAAAAAAAAAGATAATTGGATAGTAGTGGTGTATATGAGGATGAGATGAGAAGAGCGCTATTTTGTTTTGAGTTGTTTCAGAATTTCAACACGATTTGTTCCAAGAAATTTTGCTGAGCTCACCAACTTTAATCTCAAACAATATTACTGCTATTCATGATTAGTTCTGCATTATTTCGAGACAGTCAGTAGATGTTCATTGTTTGTAAGTAGTAGCTTCCGAATTCAAAGACTCTGAACTTTAGATCTCGGAAAAACTAAATTTGAACCTTTGTTGCTTAGTGCAGTCAAATTAGAATCTAGATTTAGTCTTACGGACATTTCTAGCTCATTATTTTGTCACTTTAAAAAACCATAACCCATTTTCGATTTCATTTTACACCCCGAGACTAATTTTACACCTTTTCACAAAGTGTCCTTCAACCCTACTCTCCTCCAAACCAAAACTTACAAATTCTACATTCCCCTACTTCTTCTCTTTCTACGTTTTTTTTGTTCATGCCCCTTTTAATCGAATCACACCTGCGTGGCGATTGCGCCACACTCTCCCCTTCATTTCTCTCCTCCTCTCTCTGGTACCGAAAAATCGCTTTGTAGGTTTTTTTCTCGACCCCTTTTTCTCTCTTATTGTCTATTTCGAGAGACACCTGTGGTAGAGACGAGATTCGCCAAATTGATTCTCGTGTGGCGTCGCCACGCATTTATGTACAGGCAACATAGAGTCCCTCAACCGCAATTCGTCATGACGTTTTTTTGGTTGAGAGAGGGCGACTTGAAAAAAAGAGAGAGGTAATTGGGGTACAGTATACCCATGTTTCAAAATTTGTGGAAGAGCGGAAATGGGGGAAGAATGAATGATCACCTTTTCAAAACGTTCGAAAATCCTCTGGAACAAAAAGGACTACTTTGGATCAAAACTGATTTAGAAGTCAAGAGAATCTGAATAAAATCAACTAGCGGTATCTGGAAAACCGTGGCTTTGTAAATGATAAAGTTTCTCAATTTTAATACAAACTAAGTAACCCCGAACGAAACATCAGGTTGAATATGGGAATGTTTTCCATTGAAAATACTATTCAATCAGTATGAAACAGTATTGTGCTTTGAAGTTGATAAAATTGTCTTAATGATAGGTATCCTATGGCCAAACAAGTACTGTAAGCCGGAAGATCTCTTTTGTGTCTTCCATTTCGTAACCCCATTGGTCTCTAAATAATTTCAGAATTTAGTATTTCAGAAAAGTAGGTCATAAAAACTATACCACCTTACGCCTACTTTTTTAGTTTTACCGGTGTCTTTCATTTTTCCTCTGTCCCTAAAATGATGTTTACTTCTGCCTCTTCATTCCTCTTTCTTCCCTTTGGCCTTCTACCTACTCCCGACCGGGGCGAAACGAATCTCTTTTTCTCCTTTTCACTCTCTCCCTTTTCTGAATCTCTTTGATTGTTGTGATCTCTCACCTTCACAACGTGGCGCGATCATTTGGGTGTAGTACAGGAGAAGGGAACGAGAAAAGATAGCACAACGAGGAGTGGAGGGCACGAGAGACACCCTCTGACGATATTTGCGAAGTGATGATGAAGTCGGACAGGGAGGCCGTGGTGCGCCTTCTTTCTCTCTGGGTCTCAAAGGAGACAGAGACACCAAGAGGTCACAGTTACGATTGCAAATCATTTCAATCCATTTCACCCTATCTCTTCTTCTTTCTTTTGCTTTTCCTTCTTTTCATTCTTCTTCTTCTCCTTCTTCCCATCATCATCATCTTCATTTCGCCCCGAAGGGTGTGGGGGTGTCTCTGATTTTCTGTCTCTCCTCTACCCATACACTATCTTCTTATCATTCAGTTCTCTCCTCCACAGCCCAACTAAAATTTTACCACCACCCCAAGGCGCAATAGTCCTTTTTCATCAACATTTCTTCTGTTTTCAATGGCCTTCATTAGAAATATCTAGAGCTACCATTTTCAAATAGGATTACTGTAGTTTAGGATACATCGCTTCTGAGCAAGAGTTTTCTCTAACTATCCGAAATTTTGCTAATCATAATTTAAAAGCTTATACAGTACTGAACATACTTGGTATATAATTACTGTTTTTTGAAAATATTAAAACTATTTTTCGTAGTTACGCCATATATCTCCAAATATGAATCCTTCTGAATATTCGTTATATTTTCAGACACAAGGACACAAAATGTATGTCCTACTCAACTTGAAAGATGATAAAATGCTCCAAAATGTGGTGCAATTATTGGTGGGTTTATACTTATTTTCTAAAGGAACAAGGAAATCGGAATTAAAAAAAAAAACCAACAAAGTGAATTTTTATCAAACAAAGTCATGATGAGTAACATCTCCCTTTAACTGTGGAAAGAATTTCCCAATCCAAAAATAGTAGTCGTACTTAATTACGGTGCCAAACATTCTGTAAAACATCAAAACCATAACCCTTCTTTCAGTTTGCCCATGGACATCGCCAACTATCGATTGGTGAATCTATCGAAAACCTTTGTCCAACGTGTGAGAAAACGTCGACAAGCCTAACAACATCCGCTGTGACGTCATCTACAACATCGCCAACCACACCATCAACACCTCCCAGAGCACAGTCATCATCTTCAATGGCTGCATCATCACCAAACTATACAACAATAACAACTGCTGCAATTGTGGTTCCATCCCTTTCATCGCCAAAACGGGAATTCCTTTGCTCTACACCAATCAAGAATGGGAATTCTGATGCTAAGGTGAGGTTCTTTCTTGTAAAACGGAGACTATCGAATTTCAGAAATGAACATTTAGTAAAAAATTCATTACCCCCGAAGCATTATACCGTCGAACAAAAATCAATATTATCGTTTTTCAGTCACATTTAAAAAGGCCGTTCGTCCCAGTATCTCCGATCCTTCCACATCGTGCTCCACAAGAGAATCAAAAATACGAGGATGTAAGTGTGAAAGAAGAGCCAAGTGATGAAGGAAATGAAGATCCTGATATGTCCTTAGATGTTGATGAGGATTTAGAAGATCTCACTCTTAGCCAAGCATTGGAACTCTTTGATCGGGTAAGTGGTAGATGATTTGAAAACAAGTTTCTATACCTAATTTAGACGAACTTCCAGGAGCCGAGATCTAAAAAGACCAAAGTAGAGGAACCATTTGGAGAGCTCTATCAGTGTCAGTTGTGCAAGAAAAGTATTTCAAGGCATGGTCAATATGCTAATCTTCTGAATCATTTGTCTCGTCATGCACGTCTTCATGCATCAAAGAAGCAGTATTGTTGTCCTAAATGTGGAGCCAGTTTTACTAGGCGATATCTTGCATCAACCCATATTAAAGAAGTTCATGGAGAGCCTAAACTTCAGCCGCATGATTTCGCGTAAGTTCCTATACGAAGTTTTTGAAAATGTCTTGTCACTCTGAGCTGATACTCGACTTCATAATTGTTTGGTATAGAATCATCATTGTTTCAGAGCGGAGCTTCGAGAAGAATACCGACGCCTTCTGGAAATGTGTTTCCCAGGAGCAGATAATCGTCGTAGACAACAACAAGCTCAATCTCAGGCGACAAAGGATTCGATTTTGAATATTCTATCTGACGACAGTGGAGTGTCAATCAACGACTCTTCTGATCTTAACATTTCGGTTGGGAACGAAAAAATCGAAGTACACGTTGGAGCTGGCGACGAAGATCAGGATTCTTCATGAACCTCGTAGTCTTAGATTTCAAATTGTCATATTTTATCTTATTCGGTGCCTCAGGGTTTTCTCTTGGTGTTTCTTCCCATTGTTATCAACATTTCTCATGCATGATCATGCAATTTTTTCTCAATACCTGTGATATTTCGAAACTCTTAGTCATTTTTTCCAGGTTCCATCTCCAAATTTTCCTTCATATTTATTCTCGTTTGATAGAACTTTTTGATGATGATTCATGTTTTCGAGGATTTTAATATGAAAATACGGGTAATTTTTCACTGAACTATTCAAAAATATTGTTTTAATCCATTTTTGATTTTGTTTTTCTTCGTAACAGCTGGTCTCTGAGCCGTGCCTTGCTTTGAATGTGATAATTTTTCGTTGGTTTTCTTGTTGAATAAAACGTTTATCATGATTTTTAGAGTAATTGAAGTCGCCATAGTCTGCAGAAAAAGTTGAGGAAAAGTGCGCGGCGCCCCTGCTACTCTCGTAAATTCACAAGCTCCGCCTACTTCTCCGCGCCGCGGAATATTTTTTGCCCGATTTTTCAAAAAAAAAACTTTTTTCTTTCAATATTTGTAGTTTACAGTTTCTTTTTCATTTATTTTGTTTCTTGATAGTAAGTGCATTCCTTGTGAACATACTCTATCCCTCATACTTCATTTCCTTTATCGAACCAAGTTCGGAGAAAAGTTTTAGAAAGCATGTGGTAAACACGTGAAATAGACGGAAGAAGGAGAGACAAACGGATAGGAATCATCATTCGTGGCCGCTTTTTTGTTGTCTTGTAATTTTTGAGAAGCATTTTAAGGCACAATTTCCTTTTAATCCTAATAGATTTTTGGAATCGGAAATTCCTAGGAAATCTCTTTCTTATTGTTCAAGTTATCTTTCTGCGTCCACGATAGGACCCTTAAATGAGATATAATTTATCGTTTATCTATTACAAAGATCACTTTAATGAAGACTTTGTACCTAACGGTTTCTGAAGACTGATTGGTGGATTCTAGGCGCACGCGTTTCCATCAGCATTTCCTAGAATAGAATAGAAACTTCGATCCTAAAACAAACTGAGCTAGAACTGATGAATTGAAAGCCTCTCAATATTCTATCAGATCTCATTTTCTTATTAGCTTAAATCGAAAACAGAGATTACATCATTTTTCAAGACCCTCTCAGTTGCTGATCACGTGCGACCATTTCCATGTATAGAACAGCTACAACTGTCTAAGAGCCTGTTTTCGAAGATTTGACATGTCAGTCATTTTATTACGAGATGATGTAGTTTCATTATAAGAACTGAATGGTTTAGGTTAAGTGCCGTGAATTTCAACCCAAAAAAGAATATGTCTATTTTCCATCGGAAAAAGTTGAAATGATGAGTTAATGCCCGATTTGTCCTCTTTTTATCAATTGCAGTTCGTTTTTGTCTGTGTCTCTGCTCCTCTTCAACTCTCAATGACCCACCGATCTCCGTCAACATTGTCGCCATTCTCTTCTTCATTCAGTTAGTCATTTCCACAGTCACATGTCCTATCGTTTTTACCCACCACAGACGTTCTTTTTACTTGTTTGAGAAACACAAGAACACGCGCCATGGTGTTGACCTATTGAAAAAGTTGAGGATAAAACAAAATACTTTATGTCTGCCTCTAGAGATGATTCCTCAAGAATGGTTTAGAAAATTTATTCAATTCTCTTTTTTGTTTTTTAGGTCGAAATCTAGAAGTTTAAGAGAATCTAAACTTGATTAATAGCATCATCTGCCAATCATTCTGTCAGAGCAAAACACTAGGAAGCGATTGATGTTTATCATCGTCTCTCTTTCGCCAGTTTGTTTTTTTGTTAAAGTTAACATGACCTCTTTCTGGAAAAACGTACAAGCCCATATGCTCTCATTTTTATTCATTATTCAAAACAGAATTCAAGTTTTAGAATGTTTTGCTGACAACTTTCTATTGGAGCATAAGTACTGTTAGAAAAAGTCTTAACCCGAAACATATATTTTCTTTGAATATCAAGATTTTCGATAAGGAATCCACAGAACATAGGTGACAGCTTCGGCAACATTTCAGAGCGATCTGGCCACTTGTTTTCTTTTTTCACTCCTCTCTTAGGTGCCATTGCTCTACGAAGCAATAGCATCTGATCGTAGTCCATTTGAAACGAGTGTTTAGTTTAGCAGAACTTGCTACTAACCCACGTTGCTTTCCTCCCACCGAAGTCGCACTCGACGTGTTTCCCTCGGCCGAATTGGACGTTCTTTGATCGTAGCCTTCCTCGAAGTAGGCAAAAGCGCAATGCTTACGGGCGGTCATTTTAATTTTATTGACTGTCAAAGGCTTATCTTTATCATTTTCTGTTTTAAGAAGAAAAGAGCAAGTAGAATTCTTAAGAATGTCGTCACGAGTTTGTTCCGAAAAGGTTGGCACGGAGGAAACTTTTATAAAAGATGCGAATCACGTGAAATCAGTTTCGAACGAATTTCGAATACGATTTAAAAAGAGTATAGACAATCAGAACAAAATTGTTACCAGCGGATTTTTCTTGCCCTTGCTAAACAAACGTGAAGATTTTCATCGGACACGATAGTTTCAGAGGTCATGATGCAAATTTCATAGCTGTCACTGCATGTGGTGGAATTCTGTGAAGTTGATATATAGACTAACAAAGTTTTTATTAGTTTTCTTTTTTCATTTTGAAAGTTTGGCCTCCACCTCTTTTATTTCTTCCTCGATTGTTTTCGTTCCGTCACCACCCCACACCACACAATCACCATCTCGTTATCATCACATGAGTACAACACGTCTTTCTTCTCTCTGCAAAAAGTGAGAGGGACTGCTGTTGCTGCTTCTTCACTGTGTTCTTCTCTATTTTTATTTTATTTAATTATCCATATTTCACATGATTGTTGTGTGATCTGTGATAAGAAGGAAAATGTCTTTTATAAAGGTTAAAATAGTTCTGAATCATCTAATAAATATTAGAGAAAGGTTCTGAATTCATCAGTTTGGAGATAATCCGTCTAAAAGCCTTCTATATTTCTACACCGAACCCATTCTCGGGAATATTCCCCTAATTTGATCGGCGGGTTCTCGAATATTTCAAGTCTGAAATCCTGGCATCCCCTTTTAATGTCATTTTCAATACGCGATATTCAAGCTTGAATTTTACAGTTGCAATTCAAAAATATGCTAGTCTTGCTATGTCGAAAAATATATTGAAATTGTTTGCATTTTTCTTCCTTAAAAATCATCAACGTTTTGTTCAGATTCTTCATATTTATTATCGGAATACTGCTAAGCAATTTTTCAAGAATCAATTTTTATTTTTCAAGAGTCGCCATTCGAACTGCTCACCACACCTGCGCCACAACACCCCGCCACATTGTCACCATCCGGCGACACGATTCTGCTCATCGATTTCCTTCGTTTCTCGTGGACATTACCAAATCTATCATCGTGGTCACACTGTGGAATCGGAAGCGATTACAAAACGACTGAAAACTGGAGGGTAAACATAAAAGAAAAATATGTTTATGGATCGAGAGGCAGCAATTCACTTCATCGGCGGAGCCGTTGGAGGAACTGCCGGTACCGCGATCACATGCCCATTGGAGGTTGTGAAGACCCGAATGCAATCGTCACGAGGGCTCGACACACAATCTGGGCCAAGTACCTCTTCTGGAAATAATTCTTCTACCAAGTCATCACCATCATCGTCATCTACCAAATCCAGTGGATTCTTCAAATCCGTCGTTTCTCAGAGAAATGGTTTCGGTTCGTATTTTTTTTGAATATACTTATATCGGAATATGGAAAGATTTCAATAATGATTTTTGACAGTACGGGATCGCATTAGGGATTGTGTCATTTAATGTCACCTAACAATTTCTGTGAAAACATTCAAAACCTATGAACTGTGGCATTTGCTTTAAAATAATTTATTATTTTCAGGCTCTAATTTCCGTGGTGGACAGTTCGCATTGGAAAGGATTCTCCATGATGGAGGCTTCACGGCCTTCTCCAAATCCAATATCTTCAATCAATGTAATAATTGTTTTCGTTATCCTGCTTGTTATTATTACTATTTATATCCCCATGCTTCCTAACCATCTAGCTTTTGCAAGTACTGATATCAGTTTATTTTCAAGCCTATTGAACATCCTTTAATATTCAGTTTCCAATCCTGCGACCACCTCCCTAGTTCAATACTGTGTCAGAAATCTCTCCACCAGCTCAACACCATCACAATCTCCTCCAAGACGCGGAACTATTGTTTTCAGATATATTGGGTGAGTTGCAAAGAGAAAATAATTCAGAATTGTAAAGAAAAAACATTTTCAGACAGGTCATAAAAACAGAAGGCGTTGGAGCATTGTACAAAGGCCTGATACCGAATTTGATTGGAGTAGCGCCTTCCAAGTAAGCATTTTTATTCAATTTTCAATAACTGTCTCAACTTTAGAGCTGTTTACTTCTACACGTATTCAACATCGAAACGGTTCTGGAATGATTCAGAAGTCTTGATTCCAAACTCAGCAATCGTGCATATGGTATCTGCTGGATCTGCAGGATTTGTAGCTGCTTCAGCTGTGAATCCGATTTGGTTGGTGAAGACACGTCTTCAACTCCATCAAGGTCATATTGGCATTTGGCAGATGATAAAGAGGGTTTACAAACGAGAAGGGTTCAAAGGATTTTATAAGGTTAGTTTCAAAATTAATGTTTATGTTCCTTTTCCTTCCTGTTCGTCAAGAACCTTGTTCTCCTTTCGCCTGTGTTCAATAATAATCTTCAGGGCGTAACTGCTTCGTATGCCGGTGTCTCAGAAACAATGATCCAATTCTGTATATATGAATATTTCCGTGGGATGCTTTTGAGTGAAGCCAATGAAATGGACAAGAGGAAAATGGACTTCCTGAATTTCATGGTGGCTGGTGGATCGGCAAAGTTCATTGCCTGTGTTGTCGCCTATCCCCATGAGGTGGTTCGGACACGACTCCGCGAAGAGACCGGAGCATCTCGTGGGTTCTTCAAAACACTTTATCAGCTGTATAAAGAAGGGCACCGAGCAATGTACCGTGGCTTATCAGTACAGGTGAATATTTTTAGAAATTATCAGCTTCCTTTCATAAATAAATTTATTTCAGCTAATGAGAACCGTACCCAACACTGCCATCACAATGGGAACTTACGAGTTTGTCGTCTACATGCTTCACCATCTGTAAAAAAATATCTCGCCTCATTGCTCACTTTCGTTCACTTTCAAGCTGAATTTTTAAACGGCAGCACAATGATCTTAGTTTCCAGATCATATCACATTAAATACAATTATCATTTTTCTTATTGCTCTAGTAGTTTTTTTCCTGTTCTCTCACTATATTTATTCGTTTTTTGAAAAATGTAATTATTTCCATATTTTTTTTTCTCTAACGTTTTTAGATTTTTCGATCATACTTTTGATTTTTCCTACATCTAAATTGATTTTCGATTGTCATCCTTATCTTTGTTTGTTTTCCTAAAGACTCTTGTCTCCACAATCTCTTCCAGTTAGATCACCGTTTTCTTGTTTTGTTTTTTTTTCCCCACTTTTTCAACCCGGAGCTGTTCTCCCTTCAAACTTTCCGGTAGCTACAGAAAATGATCGTGTTCCCCATTCAAGTTTTCCTCTCGTCCCCGTTTACTTTTCATTCTCCGGTTTCCCGGCGGGTCGTTCGTCCTCGTTGCTGCTGCTTCGTGACTCTGTTTGTGTTGTAAAAAGAATTATTTTCATTAAAAGCTACTAAAATTGCCAAAGAACATTTCTAAGTTCTCAAGAATTTCCCCTTAGTTTTTTAAAAAGATATCTTCGAGCTTTGTCGGATGGCTCAAGGAACACAGACCATTTCCTCTCTTTTTAACCAAAAATTTACCCAACCTTCGGCTCTAGGATCAGAGTTTCTGTGATATAACTGGGCTCAGAGATCGAAATCGGGTTTGTAGTTCTGATATTCTGATATATGGCTTCCGCGGAGGGCCGCGGAAGCCCTATGGGTTACTTCTAAAAAAGTTCTAACTAGTCATACTGGTTTCTATTTCAGATGGAAGACCAACAGGCTCCAGTGAGGGCTACAAATCTCACAATCCACTTACAGAAACATCTGCTTTCAGAACACCAATTTACAGAAAATTCCAAACTCACATGAGAAGGCTTGAAATTGAATTTTTTCTTTGAAATCTGATAGAAATTTCCGGAAATTTCCTTATAAGAAACACCTTTTGGTTTGCAGCAATTTTCGGAAATTCCGATTTTTCCTGAATTCTTTTTTCAGAAAAACTAATACCGCAATAAAAATTCCCAAGAAATGGTCTAGAAAAAGATTTGGAAAATATTTTTTCTCCGAAAAATTTTTTTACGTGAACAACCAATTGATTTGTGTTAATGTTTCTTTGAAAGGGAAAAACTAAAATTTTCCGAATAATTCATTTCGCTAACTTTGATCCATGGGAAACTGCCAGTCACACCGGCCATCGATGCCCGATCTTCCTTCGGAGATCATTTCGCATATTCTGAAGAATTTGAATCCGTGGGAATTGTAAGTGTAGAAGCCGCCTGCACGTAGTCATGGTGCGGCCAGCAAAAAGAAATACGACTCCTGAAAAAATCGAAAAACTTATAATTCCTCCAGAAAAACTATATTCTTAGCATTAGATTGCACTTGCTATTTGGACACTGCATGAGCACGTGGGCCTGTAAACTCTGATCAGTTCTAATTTTCCAGTATCCAATCCCAAAGAGTTTGCAAAGGATTCAAAGAAATAGTGGATCACCACTTGTCTCTCCAAAAAAGTCAGAATTGGAATGTAGATTTGAACTGTGTATCATTCGATGGAATACAAGTATCTATTAGTTCTCCCAGTGGTTACCCTGAGTACTCTTATTCCGAAACGGACACTGGATGCGATGCAATCTACTCGTCAAAAGATCAAATTAGTGGCGACGTCGTGAAAACCCAGAAGACTTTCGAAGGCAAATTTCCGAGTGAAATTGGAATTGAGCACTTTGGAATACTTGCCCGAAATCCGGTGGTTCGTCTCAACGACTGTGATTTCTTTCTGGATGAAGAAACGGGAGAGATCCTCTCCAAAAAAATATTTGACCGGATGGACCACAAATTGCACATTAAGTATTTGGAATTCTTTGAGACTCCATTGAACGTCATCCGTCGTGTGCTGTCCCACGTGCAACCGGGATTCCTTGAAAAAATTTCGATTAATGGTTTTCATTATGCAGAAGGTGAGGAGGCGGAGAAAGAAGCCAAAGCAGTCGTCGATATGAGTCAGTGGAAACTTGCAAAACAGTT
The DNA here is from genome assembly GCA_000143925.2 of Caenorhabditis brenneri. Taxonomy (NCBI): domain Eukaryota; kingdom Metazoa; phylum Nematoda; class Chromadorea; order Rhabditida; family Rhabditidae; genus Caenorhabditis; species Caenorhabditis brenneri. The sequence goes on from GL380550.1 coordinate 20,828, forward strand.
ATGGGCTGATGGGTATGATGGCTATTTTTCGTTGTTTCCAATCGATGACTTTTTGCACGCGGAGAAATTCTTCATCGAACTTGAAGAGCTAACTGTCGAAGATTTGGTTCGGGTTAAGGAAGTATGTGCGTCTGAATCTGCTAACCTTACTGTTACTATCTTCAGAAACTCTTCTTGTCTCCGAACTTCAAGGAGGCTGTTATACGTCATTATAACGATTTGACTATCGAAGAATTCACAGCGGGCCTCGGATCACCACCCATGAAAGACGTGGACTCTCCCGATTGCATCTCGTACCAGATTCCTGGAACAGAGGAGTATTTGGATTTCAAGTTCAATGAGTATAAAATAAGAATTAACAAGAGATCTTGAATAAACCCTTAAAGAAATAAATCGTGTAGTTTAGGTACAATGTTTGCTTAGATAAGCATATCTTGGTTGCCTCTTATTCTATCAAAAAGCAATAAACTTAAAACATGTTATGCATAGTAATTTAAACATTTTACTAGTTAAAAATGTTTTGATAGCTTTTGAGGCAACCGAGGTATGATTTCGTGAACATATACCGGACATCCTGTAACAAAGTCTTACTCAAAACTGTAATATAATTTTTTGAAAATACTTTTTTATCATATCTCTGTTGCCTTAAAAGCTATCAAAAAGTGGTCAACTAATTTTTTTGGTTAAAATTAAATTTTGAACATACTATCTGTGGACAACTCTTTTGTATCTTCACTGAAAAATGTGATAGAGCCTTCAGATATTCCATTTTTTTCTAAAAAATAGAAACTCGCGAATAAAAGCCCACCCAGTACTGTATGCTCAAAGCAGTATATCTCGTTTGTCTTTGAAGCTATAAAAAAGTGGTCAATTAAAGAAATGTTAACCAAAGCATTTTAAACATTTCTTGATACCTTTCAAGGCAACCGAGATATGCTGCTCTGAACATACAGTACTGGGCAGTTGATGGTGCGTGTGTTATCAAAGTGGTATTTGTTCGACTTATGGTTGCGTTAGAAATTAACTACTGCTAGCTAGACTTGTGTTTTGATAATCGCTAGATAGGCGGGCTCCCAGTGCTCTAATCACAACCCCTTTTGGTGACCACTGCGGGGCAGACCTTTCCAGAGTGCTCCCAAATTTTCAGAGTGATATCTCTATTCCAAGCCCAGTTAATAATGCAATTCTAAGTGGGATATTTTTTGTGACACATTTATTGAAAAGTCGATAATCTTCAGGCTGCGCCCCCCGAAAACCTAGAAATAAGAAATCTTCGCATTTAAAAAAGTAGACAGATTAAAGGAGTAGGCAGACAGAAAGCTTTTCAAAAATAAGGAAACAAATCGGATTTATCAAACGAAGAAGAAATGCTTTATCATTTTTGGTTGAAGACTGCGGTTGATTAGATGAGGAACTTGGCGAGCTGAAATTATCTGTTTGACTAATAAAACAAAAACTTTCGGTCTTCTTTCTTCAGATGAAATATTTGAAAAACTTACCTCAAGATGAACGATTTGATCGTTGTTGATCTCGATGTAGTTGTTGATGTGCATGACGATCATTGCTTCTAATTCAAGTGTCGCATTCATGATCTTGAGTGCTGTCTCATAAGCAACATCCAGAAGCTTGATGGATTCACCGTGAGGAAGATCTCTTCGGCTGAGTCTGGCATCCAGTTTGCGGACAACGAAAGTGAGATTACTCTCAAAATGAATCATGCTTTCATAGATACTGGCGATACGACGACGAACATGATTACGTTTTTCTTCGAACGGGCACAACTCCATTGGCGTCTCCGGTGTTGACAATTTCTGAGTACAAATTGTATTAGAAATCATAAATAACGCAAGTGAATGAGAAGAATGGTTTAAACGAATGAAGAATCATCGGAACGCCCACAGTTTCCAGATGTGTTGCAGGTGCTCTCTGAGGGCATGAGGATGACACCATAAACAGGTGTCAAAAAACAAAAAAAGTAAGAGAGACATAGAGAGTTTACGAGTGACAGAAAAAATGAATTGAATTGTCCTTTTAATTTAAATCAAAAAAGTGCAAGTACATTTTCAATTCATCTCATTTTTTGAATCTTTTTTGAAATCAAAAGAAAGATCGAAAGAAGGAAGGAAGAGGTTTGACTGCTGTAGACTAATGAAGAACCAAAGAATTCCTTATTTTGTGCTTCAAAACACTATAAATCTTCAAGAAATCTAAGCGAAGAGAAGAGCAAGAGAATTCAAAACGAGGCTCCCCCAATTCAGAAGAGGCAGTCAAGGAGTAAAATAAAATTCATGTGGCAGTTTGTCTCGCTCAAAATTTATTATCGCCGAGAAAAATGGAATTTCAGGAGGTGCACCATATTTCATGGTTATGCAAATCTTATGTTTTTTTTTATATTTTCATTGAATCATCTGAAAATCTATTCTTCACTGATCCACAATAAACTCGTTTCAAGACGAGATCATAATTAGAATCCATTACAAAATTTTGTTATTGTCAACTTTATGTTTATTTTCAAAAAGGTACCATATACACAAAACTATATAAATTTTTATTCACAGTTTGCAATGAAATGAATAGAGAAAATAAAATACTCATTGACTGCGCTCTGACTGCTGAATCGTAGAACAAACGTTCTTGAATTATTCGCTATCGATTCCATTGAAATTGCAATGATCAATACAATGCAAAACATGATGCGCGAGTCTTTCGAAAAAGCAAACTGGCTGTTACTCGAACCAATCATGAAGGTAGAAGTGACGACACCAGCTGAATTCCAAGGAAATGTAGTAACTTCATTGACTCAGCGGAATGCTCTCATTATAACAACTGATTCAACAGAAGGGTATGCAACTGTTATCTGTGAAGCACCACTTTCTGATATGTTCGGATACACATCAGAACTTCGATCATTGACAGAAGGAAAAGGAGAATTCAGTATGGAATATTCGAGATACGCACCAACAACACTGGAAGCACAGGAACGAGTTCAAGCCGTGTGGAGACAATTGCATGGAATCGCTGACCCAAATAAGAAGGGAAAGAAAAAGAAGAAGTAGTATTATTGCTTTCGGTTTTTTGTTCTGTTTTTTTTCAATTGTCCTTATTTTCTGTAGATTACAAGAATATACTGCAAACATTTTTCATGAATCTGTTTTTTCTGAAGAAAAACTCACATTCGGACTTTCCTTCTCCTTTTGCTTCATTTCTTCAAAACCATTCTTGTAAGTAAGTAAGGCCTATTTGCCCCATTGAAAATTAGAAGCCCATGGCCTCTGATTACACTAATTACAATGTATATTTTTGCGGAAAATCACTACTTGAATCACGATGTGGATTAATTTCAACACTGCTCTAAATCAAGGTTAGAAATTTCCTATGAATTTGTGGTCTGAAAGTAGATGTGTCTGTGAGTGGATTCTGAAATCTCCAGCCCTCCCTGGAGCCTATGAGCCTGGAAATCTTCATCTGAAAATCTGACCACGCGCCCTGGTTTTCAATTCACTGTTGAATAGCTATTTCAGTTGAAGAATTCCAGACATACAGGCTCCAGTGAGGGCTACAAATCTTATAATCGCTCACAGCAACATCAGACAAGAGAAGGCTTGAAATTGAATTTTTTTTCTTTGAAATCTGATAGAAATTTCCTTATAAGAATCAAATTTTGGTTGGCAGCAATTTTTGGAAATTTTTGGAAAAACATTTTTTCTCCGAAAATTTTTTTTTACGTGAACAACCAATTGATTTGTGTTAATGTTTCTTTAAAAAGGAAAAACTAAAACCTTCCGAATAATTCATTTCTCTAACTTTGATCCATGGGACACTGCCAGTCACACCGACCATCGATTTCCGATCTTCCTTTTGAGATCACTTCGCATATTCTGAAGAATTTGAATCCGTGGGAATTGTAAGTGTAGAAGCCGCCTGCAGGTATTCATGGTGCGACCAGCAAAAAGAAATACGACTTCTGAAAAAATCGAAAAACTTATAATTTGAGTTTCATCCAGAAAAACTATATTCTTAGCATTAGAGTGCACTTGCTATTTGGACACTGCATGAGCACGTGGGCCTGTAAACCCTTTATCAGTTCTAATTTTCCAGTATCCAATCCCAAAAAGTTTGCAAAGGATTCAAAGAAATAGTGGATCATCATTTTTCTCTCCAAAGTTGGAATGTAAAGTTGAACTGTGTATCATTTGATGGAACAGAAGTATCTATTAGTTCTCCCAGTGGTTACCCTGCGTACTCTTATTACAAAACGGACACTGGATGCGATGCAATCTACTCGTCAAAAAAAAAATGGCAACATCGTGGAAATCCAGAAGACTTTCGAAGGCAAATTTCCAAGTGAAATTGGAATAGAGCACTTTGGAATACTTGTCCGAAATCCGGTGGTTCGTCTCAACGACTGTAATTTCTATCTGGATGAAGAAACGGGAGAGATCCTCTCCAAAAAAATATTTGACCGGATGGACCACAAACTGCACATTAAGTATTTGGAATTCTCTTTTACTCCATTGAATGTCGTCCGTCGAGTGCTGTTCCACGTGCAACCAGGATTCCTTGAACACATTTGGATTGATTGTTTTGATGAAGGTGAGGAGGAGGAGAAAGAAGCCAAAGCGATCGCCGATATGAGTCAATGGAAACTTGCAAAAAAGTTATGGGCTGTTGGGTATGATAGCTATTTTCCGTTGTTTCCAATCGATAACTATTTGCACGCGGAGAAATTCTTCATCGATCTTGAAAAGGTTACTGTGGATGATTTGGTTCGAGTTAAAGAAGTATGTGCGTCTGAATCTGCTAACCTTACTGTTACTATCTTCAGAAGCTCTTCCTGTCTCCGAACTTCAAGGAGGCTGTTATAGATCATTATAACGATTTGACTATCGAAGAATTCACAGCGGGCCTCGGATCACCACTCGTGAAAGAATTGGACTCTCCAGATTGCATTTCTTTCCAGATCCCTGGAACAGAAGAGTATTTGGATTTCAAATTCAGAGGACAGCGGAGTAATTGGGATTCAAGTTGTATCATTGAAATTAACAAGAGATCTTGAATAAACCCCGAAAGAAATAAATTGTGTAATGTAGGTACAATGTATGTTTAGAGCAGCATATCTCGGTTGCCTTTGATGCTACCAAAAAGAATTCAACTAAAAAAATGTTACGCATAATAATTTATACATTTTACTAGTTGAAAACGTTTTGATAGCTTTCGAGGCAACCGAGATATGATTTTGTGTGTATAAACCGGACATCCTGTAACAAAGTCATACTCAAAACTGTATTTTCAACACAGCATATCTCTGTTGCCTTCAAAATTATCAAAAAGTGGTCAACTAATTTATTAGGTAAAATTAAATTCTGAACATTTTATTAGTCGACAACTTTTTTTATCCTCACTCCAAAATGAGCTTCGGCCTGCAAATATTCAATTTTCCTAGAAAATCAAGTTTCGCGAATAAAGGCCCACCCAGTACTGTCAATGCAGTATATCTCGGTTGTCTTTTTGAAGCTATCAAAAAGTGGTCGATTAAATAAATTTTAACCAAAGCATTCTAAACATTTTACTAGTTGAACAATTTTTGATACCTTTCAAGGCATCCGATATATGCTGCTTTGAAGATGCAGTACTGGACAGTTGGTATATCACTGAATAATAGATTTTCAGATGATTCAAAAACAATATAAAAAAGCATAAGATTTGCATAACCATGAAATACGGTATGCCATGGAGGAAATATCACAATCTTCCAAGTTTACACTCATTATCACGTTTACTCATCTTCTATTTTTCGGTACTTATACAGTTTGTAGTATTCTTGTTCGAGTACTTGGTCAACCATTCTTCGGCTAATTCATCAATCATTACGTGGCAAGAGGTGTCAATTGTGCCATTCCAACATATAACTTTGTGATTGTTTTCGTTGCATTCAAATCACTACAAGAGTTGAATTCAAGAAGATCTATGCAAATTCAAACAACAGTCCAAATCAAAACAACTGGAAGTGAGGGATACAAGAACTATGCAGATGCCACGGTAAGCAGATGGGCCACAATCACGAGTGGAAGGAAATCGATTTATTAATTTCTGCACTTTTGAACTTTTAATATTGATATTTGTTGATAAATTGTTTTTGAATTATATGTTTGACCTAATTATTTTGCATTTCTTATTAAAGGTGTATCTATTTTGGAATAAAAAAGAAATAATTATCCATTTTTTATTCATTCCTTTTTGAGTTTTATTCATTCTTTTTTGAATCCCCATGATGAACTGGAAGGTTTCGGACGTTCATTCAAATTTCCATAAAGCGAGGTGTACTGGTTCATCGTATCTTCACGATTCTTCACAAGAAAAATTTCCCAGTCGTTCTCAAAAGCGAATCGCATGACTAGATTTTGATGATACCAGTATTGAAATGGGTCGGCACATTGTTTGCAAAGCCAACTGATTCCGCACTTCATGTTCTGAAAAAAATCTCATGTGCTAGATAAAAAAAAGAAGGGAAACTGACGGCCAGCTGGTTTCTCAACAATGGTTCATCTTTTGGGAGCATAGTTGTACTATATTTTCCGCATTTTGTGTTGTACGTCAACTTGATGAAACCATCCTCTTCGGAGCGTTGAATTGTGTTGCACTCATCCGGTGGTGCACTAGAATTCGCTATAGAAGATTATTAGGATCCCATTGGTTACTCACTTATCAGTTGCCACCTCCCTCTCAACTATGCTGCTAACACATCCTTCATCAGACTGCATAATCGCTCGTAATATTTGAGGTTGGGTCATCCTTTCGACAAAACTGTTCTTCTCGTAAAAAGTATACTCGGTACCTATAAATTAAAGGATTCTCATAGCTCATTTTTACTTAAACTCACTCGTTAATAAGTTGTCATAACGACGTTCAATTTCCGTTAACTTCACAGCAACACAACTTTTAGGAGAGGGACGGAGGTGGCCGAGTACGCTGACTTTTTCGAATCCGTGGAAAACCTTCGATAGACCATCAAGCAAAGAATCATTTCCGAACACATCCACCAACGTTATCTCCCTCGCTTGGAACACATCTCCATTCAAATATCTTGTGATTTTATCGTTCATTTCTCGATCAGCTCCTACATACATTGGATAAGAAATATTCCACTCGAATACGTTGACTTTGATAGCTTCATGAGCAACTAGGCGTTTCAAAATCAAAACTCCAATTTCCAAAGCATCACCGATATCCGGAACTACTATGCGTTTGAATCCAGAGTAGTCGTAACAGTTTTCAGCTCTAAATTAAGAAAAGTAAGTGCTTATAGAGTTTTGTCAAACGGTACCTTTGAATTACGACTCCATCATCCTCCTTAGAAATTTCCCATCTTAGAAACTGCTCTACTCCAGTGTATATCACAACCAGACATTTTGCACCCATGTTTCTGCTGCTTAATCTGACTCGTGGAATAGTCACAAGGGTGGAGTTGACTATTTCGTGATCGATGTGACTGGTGCTTTTCAGGGAGTGTCTGGAAATATGATGTTATAGTTTAACCAAGTTCTACAACTACCACAACTATATCAGTTACGCCTACTTTTAATATTGGAATAAAAGGATACCTGCTCATAAAGTCCAACTTTTTGACCACATGCTGCTTGATTTCCGGTGGAAGACAAGACCAACTGACCATTTTTGATTGAGAATCGATTAGGAAGTGATTTTGAAAATGTCGACGAAAGGAATACATAGAAGAGGTACGTGAAGCTGGAATGTGGAGCGAAAGAAGTGTTCACGCAAATTCAACATTTTTTCAGTTTTTTTTTTGGCTTTTCACCATACAATGTGAAAAATTAGTATTCACTGAATTGCCACAAATGTGTGTCCTTCTATTGTAGTGGTTATAATTTTTTACAGTTCTTACAAGGGACGTTACTTTAGAAAGCCTCTGGGAACTTTCTAAAAATTTGCAGGCGGGTACATTTTGGCCCCCTGAAGCCAAAAATCATAACGAGAAGGGCCACAAATCCCGAAAATTGGGGTAAATTTTCATTTTCCGTGTTTTTCAGTACTGTTTTTGAGGGAAATCTCGATATAAGTACGGTAAACGGCGTTCAAATTCCGTTTCGAATGAACTATAATCATTTTCCATTATTTCAAACAATTTCCGACACTTTTTGAGAAAATTTTTTTTTTCGAAAAATTTTGCTTGACCTGTTTCATCCAAAAAAAATTGGAAAAAAAGTGAATTTTTCCAGAATCTTTTCAAAATTTTATCACGTTATTCTGGCATACCTGGGATGTTACAGTCCAAATTTCACGTGCCACAAACCATTTTGAAGGGAGTTATAGCAATTTTTCCAAAGAATTGAAAAAATTCGGTTTTCGAAGAATTTTCAAAAACTTGATCTAATATTGACAGGAGCTCGAAAATTTGAGTTTTTATGTTCAGTCAAGTTGAGAAAAGGTATCTAGACTAGAAATAGTGTCAAATTTGAAGTTTCGAAAAACTTTCAGAAATTTTTAGACCAAAAAAATGAAAATTTTTATTTTTGAGTTGTGGCGGTTCTAAGTAAAAATTTTTTTGTTCTCAGGGGGTCCAAATTAGTGTTTTGGCAAATTTTCAGAAAATTCCCAGAGGCTTTCTAAAGTAAAGCCCCTTGTTAAGGTATAAACATAATTTTATTTATTGAAAAGAATGAGAAAACAAAATGAGATCAAATTTTTAATACTGATATTTGTTGATAATTGTTTTTGGATTTTATGCTTGCCCTAACTATTTTGCATTTCTTGTTGAAGATGTATCTATTTAGGTCAGTCCGAAAGTTTCTTTATTTTTGGGATTTTTTTCGACTAGAGCTGTTTTCAATAATCGGTTTTGTTAGTGATATGTACCAACTAGGTAGACATTATCACTGTCAAAATCTCATCCGTATCAAAAATGTTGGCATGAGTGGTGGTAACATGCACCAGAAATATTTAGTCTCTTCGATTATTTTCAGGCGATTTATGAAATCATGGTCTCTTTAGTATAGGTGATTATAACAAACGCCTAAAACGGTTTTTCTGAAAACTCAAAGTGGTTTCAAAATATGTGCAACCAGCAAATGCATTTTCAACAAAAAGATTGGCAAGAAAGCCTTTCAGGACGATTTTTCAATTTTTGGTCATGATCTCAAGCCATTTTTCAAAGTTTCACAGGAAGCTGCAAAATGATCGAAGAGACAAGATATTTCTGGTGCATGTTACCACCACTCATGCCAACATTTTTGATACAAAATATAAGATTCATCTCATCGGGAACACTGTTATCCTGAACAATGGGGTCTGGAAAAAGCCTCTTTTTGAAGCTATAGCTCTGGACTCAGTTGCTGTAGAGGGATGAGATTTTGACAGTGATAGTGTTTAGCTAGATGGTACATATCACCAACAAAACCGATTATTGAAAACAGCTCTAGCCGAAAAAAATCCCGAAAATAAAGAAACTTTCGGACTGACCTAATAAATTTTGAGCGAGACAAACTGCCACATCAATTTTATTTTACTCCTTGACTGCCTCTTCTGAATTGGGGGAGCCTCGTTTTGAATTCTCTTGCTCTTCTCTTCGCTTAAATTTCTTGAAGATTTATTGTGTTTTGAAACACAAAATAAGGAGTTCTTTGGTTCTTCATTAGTCTACAGCAGTCAAACCTTCTCCTTCATTCTTTCGATCTTTCTTTCGTTTTCAAAAAGAATTCAAAAAAATGAGGTGAATTGAAAATGTACTTGTACTTTTTTGATTTAAATTAAAAGGACAATTCAATTCATTTTTTCTGTCACTCGTGAACTCTCTATGTCTCTCTTCCTTTTTAATTTTGACACCTGGTTATGGTGTCATCCTCATGTCCTCAGAGAGCACCTGCAACACATCTGGAAACTGTGGGCGTTCCGTTGATTCTTCATTCGTTTAAACCATTTTTCTCATTCACTTGCGTTATTAACAATTTCTAAAACAATTTGTACTCAGAAATTGTCAACACCGGAGATGCCAATGGAGTTGTGCCCGTTCGAAGAAAAACGTAATCATGTTCGTCGTCGTATCGCCAGTATCTATGAAAGCATGATTCACTTTGAGAGTAATCTCACTTTCGTTGTCCGCAAATTGGATGCAGACTCAGCCGAGAGATCTTCCTCACGGGGAATCCATCAAGCTTCTGATGTGCTTATGAGCAGCACTCAGATCATGATGCGACACTTGATTAGAGCATGATCGTCATGCATATCACACTTTTATCGAGATCACACGATCATCGTCATCTTGGAGGTAGTTTTTCAA
>GL380551.1:6798-35072 GCA_000143925.2 Caenorhabditis brenneri
CCCTTCCCTTAATCCCATTACCTGGGGTAAATGGCAGCAGGGTAGCTATACGTTGCCCTTTCCCTTAATCCATTACCTGGGTAAATGGCAGCAGGTAGCTATACGTTGCCCTTTCCCTAATCCATTACCTGGGTAAATGGCAGCAGGTAGCTATACGTTGCCCCTTCCCTAATCCATTACCTGGGTAAATGGCAGCAGGTAGCTATACGTTGCCCTTTCCCTAATCCATTACCCTTTGAAAGGCCAACAGGATTTTCCTCTTTTTTCATCCTAGCTACAGATTTTTCAGCCTCAAATATAAAAAAAGAGATGCAGTTTAAATGGAAGACTCTCGAAAATCTATACGGAAAAGAGCAGTCAAGCTTTTGGAAAGGACGGCTCCAAGAAAGCGGACGACACCGAAAGAATCCGGCCCGGCCCACAGCCGGGCCGGGCCCAAGTTTGGACATGTATGATTTTTTGTGTTTTCGTGGTGGGACCCAAAAATCAAAATTTTCGGAAACCTAGGCATGACTATACTTGTTCGAGCCGCTTCGACTACCTGAATCTAATGCTGTATTTTCTGATGAGAGTCAATCAAAATTGACCAAAAATGGCTGTTTCAGAAATTTCGTGAAATTTGCTCAGAACCTATTCATGATTATACTTGTTCGAGCCGTCTCATTTTTCTGATTCCACTGGTGTTGTCTCAATGGCCATACCACTAAATCTAACCCAACCACGGCGAGGTTTTATGTTTTCGTGGTGGGACCTGAAACCGAAAATTCTGAAAAATTAGTCATGATAATACTCATTCAAACCGTTCCATTTTGTATTTTACCCCTGGAAAACTTTTTCTTCTGATGAAACATACCTATATAGCTTCACTGCACAATATAAAAGTCGGAAATCCCCTTTACCTAGTCAATTCCGGCTCAAATCTAGATCAATCCGGTTGAACTTATCCTAATACCCCATTACTCAGAAACTTTTCCACTTTCTCCCGATTAATCCTGTTGTTGTCTTCCTGTAACACACCTAGAACAATCTCCTTTTTCATTTTTTCAATACGTTTCTAGTCTGGTAGATTGATAGATCACTTTTAATCATTTCCTTTCATTTCCTCTTTTCAAAAAGCGGAAACTCATGAGAGCATTATGACTAGTCAGACCAATCAAAACAATTGAAAAGAGGAAATGAGGAGATATTAAAAAATATAAAGTGTTCTGTTTGTTTTTTGAAGTTTTAGAGGAAGCAGCTTCCGCAGAAATTATGGTACTTAGAGTTGTGTTTTGATGCTGTCTGGTGGGTGGTTTTAGGACCAGGGTCTTCAAAAATTGAGCCCAAGACCGGGCTAAAACAAGATATCAAGTTGAGCCCCGTGCCTGATTTATTGGTCAGAAAATTCCAAAGTTCCTGAAATCTGTACCTAAAAGCCATACTTGCAACGGGCCCGGCCCGGCCCAGCCCGGCCCGGCCCGCTCGGCCCGGGTTACAGCAACATAATTTTTTTTTCAGTGTTAAGAGTGAGAGACCGAAAAAGAAACAAGTTTTTTTTTAGTATTTCCACCGTATCTTGCTTAATTATAATGCTTTGAAAGCCTTTTGAAAAATTTCATGATTTTCGCTAAAAATTGTAGTGAAAAAGCTATTTTTAGCCAAAAAAATTTTGAAATTTTTCGTTGTCAGTTGAAAAGCGGGCCGGGCCGGGCCGGGCCGGGCCGGAGAAACCGTCGGCCCGGCCCGGCCCCCAATTTTGCAAGTATGCTAAAAACAGTCAATTGTCTCTAACAAGGAAATTTGTTTTTCACAGGTTGGTTAGGAACTTTCTCTAAATTGGTGGCCTGGAAGTAGATGCTCCTGTGAGGGGATTCTGAAATTTTCAGCCCTCACTGGAGCCTGAGAGTCTGGAAATCTTAATCTGAAATCGCCATGAGGGGGCGGGGCCAGATGAAGATTTCCAGACTCTTAGGCTCCAGTGAGGGCTGGAAATTTCAGAACCCACTCGCAGAACCAGCTACTTTCAGACCACCAATTTATAGAAAATTCCTAACCCATAAGAGAAAAAAAATCCTTCGTGAGACGTTCCACAGTTGGATGGAAAACAGCCAAAATAATTAATTTAGTATCAAAATCCACTAATTTTGGCTGTAAAGCTTTAGTTTTCCATGACTAGTTGCCAAATCTAGTGGAAAACCGCTTTGACAACTTGGTGAAGGTCAATTCTAGGCTTAGAACATGAATAAAACGCTCAAAAACTGCTTAAATCAGTTTTATTTGCTAATTGAAACATGGGGAAAAACTCTAGTACTATAGCTGATCTCGTGAGCAATCACGGTCAATTTTTTTGTACGTACAATTTTTTTCTCGGTTTCTACGCTCCATCTCACACGGACTTTTACAAATTTCATATTGCGTCTTTAAATTCTGACAGTAAGCCGCGCTTAAGCCGAAGGAGCGCGCACCATGTTTCCAGAGCACTTTTCAGTAATAAATTTCGATCAAATTCTGTCAATAATATATCCAACATGATGCGAAGAAAAATTTCTATTCAATTTGATTCAAAAAAATGAGAAAAATGCCTACGTATCGCTGAGTCGCCACGCAGTTAGCATGCGACCCTACAGTAAGACAGAGCCCGCGAATGAAACCTTTTGAATACACGTACAAATAAATTCACTGTGTGCAATCAGCCTTTAATTAGAGATCTATCCGTTCCCAGACCTATGAGGTTCAACCCCAATTTCCATTTTCTCATAATTCTGAAGTTTCTTCTTAAAATGCCCTGTCTAGACCCTTCTTTTTCGATTCCTCGGACCTTCTTCTTGTTTTTGACACCTTTCTCTCTATTCCGAACAGAATTCCGCCCGTCGTCTTTGTGAATTCAAAGAAAACCAATTTATATTTTTATTCAGTGTCCAGCGAGGAACTCTTCCTGTTTTCTTTGGTTTGAAGAAGCATAACACAAAGATTTTCGGATTTTTTTCCTAGAAAAGAGTAGTCTGACCTTTTCGAGTTGATCTTCCGATTTTTTGTGTTCCATAGCCTATTTTTGATCTCAGGTTGCTGATGCGCTCTATTGACAACTTGGGAGAATGAATTTTTACTAACTAAAACTCAAGAAAAAATTCCAGCTCAAAATTGAATTTTTTCATTTCTGACCTCCATTTTTCTTCCGCCTTCTCCAAACCAATTTTGTTATTTTTCTAAGACGCTGTTTGGTGTCTGGAGAACCTGAATGGCTTGGGCAGTAGTCAGGCAATCTGCCCTTTGCTTGCCGCTAACAAACGGCAGCTTGCCCTTTGCTTGCCGATGGAGTTCACTAACGATTGCTTCCCCTTTCTCATTGCCATTTATTCAGGAAATCTGCTAGTCCTGATCAGGGCTGTGCGAAAAAAAATTACGAAAAAAATCAAAAAAATTTTTTTTTCGAAAATTTTGATCCGCAAAAATTCGAAAACAATTTTTTTTTCGAGATTTATCAATTTTTTGTCGAATTTTTTCGTTTTTTTTTCAGGAAAAATGGATAAAAAGGCGGTAAAAACATAAAAATATACAACTGAAAAACCGCTTTTTTTTTCGAATTTTTTTTCGGTTTTTTCCGTTTTTTTCGGCGAAAAAAAGTTATTCGGTTTCAAATGGCGAAAAATTTTTCGCCGAAAAATCTGAAAAAAATAAATTTTTTGAAAATTTTTCGCACAGCCATGTTCCTGATTACGAATTTCAACAATTTAGTGGCTATATGTCGTTTCTGCTGGCATGGCAAGTTGCCGTTTCAGCTCGGCAACTTGCCTAAGCCTAACTGGCACCAAAGTATCCTTCGGCTGTGTTTTTCTCATTTTCGAATTTTGTTTTTGTTCAATTCCCTTCCTGAAAATAAAAACCGGATCATAAAAACCGTTCATTAATAACTTAGTCATTTCTCATTTCCGTTTCCCCTATTCCAGCCCCATATGTTTCAGAACCCCTCCGACTCATTCAAAAACAATGACATTTCCACTTGTTTTTGAATTCATTCTCCTCCTCCTCCGGTTTTCAATTGTTTTTTTTATTATTCTCGTCTCCCGTTTTTTCCTGGTTTTACTCCACCACCACCACTCATTTTTTTTCATTTCTTACTATGTTTTTGTTGCTTTTGCTCCAGAAGAGCCTGGAGTTTCATCTGGCATTTTCAGAATTCCAAAAAAAAAATTCTGAAAATGCGCTCACTATACCGGATAGTGATCGAAGCTCCGGGAAAGGGGGAGGGGGAGATAGCGCAGTAACATCTACGCCCTTCCTCTATCTCTCTGTTGCTGCCGGTGTGGTGTAGTGGCTAACGCAGTTGTTTTTGAATTTCGGGGCGCGGGTTCGATTCCACCAGGCGCCAATTTTTTTTGTTTTTTTTTTGTTAAGTCAGAAGCTCCAATTTTTATTCCTCAAAACTTTCTCTTGACTTCTTTTCCACTGACTTAATGCATTTCAGTACTGATCAGGGCTATGCAAAAAATTTTCCGAAAAAAACGTTTTTTTAGTTGTATATTTTTATGTTATTACCGCCTTTTCATCCATTTTTCCTGAAAAAAAAAACCGGAAAACTTCGAAAACAAAAATTGAAAAATTCCGAAAATCATTTTTCAAAAAAAAAATTTTCGATTTTTTTTTTGGAATTTTTTTCGCACAGCCCTGACCACAGTGAATTTTTTTTGTACATGTTTTCAAAAGGTTTCATTCGCGGGCTCTGTCTTACTGTAGGGTTGCATGCTAACTGCGTGGCGACTCAGCGATACGTAGGCATTTTTCTCATTTTGTTGAGCTTTTTCTGAATCAAATTGAATAGAAATCTTTCTTCGCATCATGTTGAATATAATATTGACAGAATTTGTTCGAAAGTTATTACTGAAAAGTGCTCTGGAAACATGGTGCGCGCTCCTTCGGCTTAACCGCCGCTTACTGTCAGATTTCAAAGGCGCAATATGAAATTTGTAAAAGTCCGTGTGAGATGGAGCGTAGAAACAGAGAAAAAAAATTGTACGTACAAAAAATTTACCCTGTCAGAATAACATTGAAACCCCTTAAACTTTGAAAAAAATTTTTCTAAAATAACCTGCTCACTCATTCATTTATACACACATCACTTTTTTTCTTCACTTAGTTTCCTTCAAATTCATTGAGGCGATGTTCTCCAGCCTCCCCTTCTGATATACAACAATTCGTCATGAATTATGTATGAAAACTAAGAAGAGAGAAATGAGTTGATCGTTAGTTTTCTTCAAATTTATTTTCTTCAGGGTTCACCTGCTCTGAAGGAAAAGACACCTGTCCACCCACTAGGGGCATGGCGGGCAGGCGGCAAGTTGCCGGCAAGCAAACTAGCAGCTTGCCTAGACTAGGACCATGACTAAGGGGTTAGGCAAGCAGGCGGCAAGCTGCCGTTTCTGCTGGCAGCTTGCCTAGACGTGTCTTCTTGGAACTACTATCTGTCAAAAAATTGAGGAGGGGGTGTCTGAAATTGAGACGGAGGGGGAGGCGAAAAGGACCCCCCAATTTTTGTTTACGCACTCATTTTCAGTGTAATCTTCCTGCTAAGAAGAACGTGACGAGGTGGAGAAAAACAAGGTTCGCTTCTTAATTTCTTTTTTTTCTTCCTTGGAGAATTTTTTTTTCGAAAAACCACACGAACTCGCTTTGACTGGATCCGAGCAGTAGCAAGTACGCTCCATTGGACTTACAGTTACCGTTTCAAAATCTAAGTGGTGATGGACAGTGGAGCGTACTTACTGCCTGGAAGCTCCAGGGCTGTGCGGAAAATTTTCGAAAAAAAAAATTTTTTTTTTTGGTTTTTTTGGTCATTTTCCGAAAAAATTTTCGCTTTTTTCCCGAAAAAAAATTTCGAAAAAAAGATTTTTTTTTACATGTTTTTACCGCCTTTTCTATCCATTTTTCCTTAAAAAAACCGAAAATTTCGAAAAAAAATATCGAAAAAATCCGAAAAATCATTTTCCGTTTTTTTCGCTATGAAAAACTCGAAGAAAAAAGTTTTTCGAATTTTTTCGGACCAAAATTTTCGAAAAAAAAATTTAAAAAATTTTTTTCGGAATTTTTTTTTCGCACAGCCCTGACTACAGTGAATTTTTTTGAACGTGTTTTCAAAAGGTTTCATTCGCGGGCTCTGTCTTACTGTAGGGTCGCATGCCAACTGCGTGGCGACTCAGCGATACGTAGGCATTTTTCTCATTTTGTTGAAAATTAAAAAATCAGGGCCTAAGCTTTTTTTGAGTCAAATTGAATAGAAATATTTTTTTTCGGAATTTTTTTTCGCACAGTCCTACTCCCGGCTTGTTCCATAGATCCCAATGCACTTTCATCCATCCTGATCCTTCGAAAAAAGTAATAGGGAAGTGAATACTGCTAGAAGTCTCATATGTCCCTAATCCCTCGGACTTACTTTTTTTAAATCCATTTTGAAAAAAAAGTCCATGAGTGTTCTTCCAAAAAGTGTACATCCGGATCTCTGTCTCTAGTTGCCCCCAAATGAATTTATGAGTTCCTTGAAAAATGTCATCAAATGTTTGTCTTTGAGGAAGAGAAAAAGAGGAAATAGTGTCTAAATTCCTGAAAACCCTTAAGAATTCCTGGAGAAGGGGTCAGGACCAAAAAACAACATAAAGTGAAACGAAATGGGAACGTTCTTTTTAATACAAAGATCGGCTCCGAGAAATTTCGGATCCGTCGAAAATTAGTCTTGAAATTTTCAAACTTTTTGACTCGATTTTCTGAAAAATTAGAACAAAATAAATTTTCAAAATTTTTTTTTGAAAAAAAATTTGACCGAAAAAATTTTTCGAAATTTAAAAAAAAAATTGAAATTTTATTTTGTTGAAATTTTCCAGAAAATCGATTGAAATCGAGTCAACATTTTTGAAAATTTCAAGCTTAATTTTCGACGATTCCGAAATGTCGCGGAGCCCAAAGAACGAGGGGACCAAAGTAGGCCACTCCAATTCTCAGTGGATTTTTGGCATCGGCAACTTGCCGGGCAGCTTGCCGATTGCTACCTACTATGGCTCCAGTCTAATCTTTTGTCTAGTCACCTCCCTAGAAAATTCTTCAAAAATTGAATTTGTAAACCCAAATAATATTTTTTGTACCCATTATCATCTTTTTCCCGTCCGAAAATTTGGTTACTTTCCAATTTCACACTGAACATTTACCTCTTTTTTTTTCTTCTTTTTTTTCTAGGAAGGGGATGATTTCATTTTTTGAGAATACAAAATTTTTCATGGCTGAGCAACTTGCCCTTCTTTTGCCGATGATTTCAAAAGTAGCAAGTTGTTGTTGTTTTCCATCGTTCCTTTGCACACGGGACCTGACACTTGCAGTGTGCAGCAGCTTGAATTGGTTTTCTTATTGTTCGAAATTAGTTTTCTAGTGTTTTTTTTTCTGAAAACTTGAAAGTTTTACGCGGTGTTTTGCTATTTTTCATTCAATTGTATTTATCCTTGAAATTTTCCAAAAAATCTCTTACTTCATCAGAACCGCTTATGAAAAATCCGGTTAACCTTAGATCATCTTGGGATAAGATGATGATGATCATTGGATCCCCATAAAAATTGTTTTTCAGTAAAAAAAATATGAGGTTGCTGATTTAGAAAGTTGTTGCCATCCCAGAATACGTGAAGGGGTAACTGGATCCTTAGTACTATGTACATTTCAGTTTCAACTTGCCTAAATTCTGTAATAGTGGCCTTCAGAGCAGCATATCTCAGTTGTCTTTAGAGCTATCAAAATGTGATCAACTAGAGAATTGCTTATTTTGACATTTTCAATATTTTATCAGTTAAACACTTTTTGATAGCTCTAAAAACAACTGAGATATACTGCTCTGAACATATAAAGCCTCTGTTAGGGCCAGGGCTGTCAAACGGCCCGCTGCTTTTAGCCATAAGTTGACCGCGGATAGCAAAAACCGGGTCATCTTCTCACCAAAATGTACTGTTTTTTATGCTCTACAAGGCCCCATCTTGCATCAAAAAGATCCCACCCGCTGCCGAAAAAGGTCCGATTTGACAGCCTTGGTTAAGGCTATGCTGACTTTTTTTGTTCAGAGCAGCATATCTCGCTTGTCTTTAGAGTTGTCAAAATATGGATAACTAAAGAAATGTTAATCAATTAATTTTAAACATTTTATCTGTTGAACACTTTTTGATAGCTCTAAAGACAGCTGAGATATGTTGCTCTGAACATAGGGTTCTTTTTTTCGGGGGGGGGGGGGGGGGGGTGAGCTGTTGGGATTTTTCGCGGTTATCATTTTCTTGGTACATGATTAGTTAGAATTGAACTTCTGCATCAATCCATCTATAAATCTCCCCTGGATCAATCTGCTAGTTTTCGTGAAAAAAGTACACGATTCCCCGTAAGCACTACACTAAACAAACGATTTTTTCAATGCATTTTTCAAAAATCCTCTGCTTTTTTGTTTTTCACTTTTTCCTTTGTAAATCCCTTTTTGCTGTAGATTTTGGGCCCTCTTTTGGGCCATAAAGTGTGCGATCTCTAGCAATTTGTTCTCTGATTTTTTCCTTAGTTACATACAGGTGAAATTGTAATTAAAGTAGTCGAGAAAAAATTATTAATTATTGACTATTGACCTTGATAATGAAATGACCACTGATCTTTTTGAACTCTTTTTTCTGGAAAGTTACCGTTTTGCACGTTTTTTTTTTCAGAATCAGAACCAAAAAGTCATCAAAAAGGACCCCATGAGCATCTAAGACCAGGATTTTTCCTCCTAATTCAGAAAAAAAATTCTGAAAGTCGCCACTAATTAGTTTATTATCTATTAGATAAAAAACAAAAAATATGTTTACTAAAAAGTTTTTTCTTTCCGTCATCATTATAAGGATTAGGCTTCAGAATTGATAAGGGGGGATTAAGTTTTATTGAGGATGAGGAAGAACTTGTCATGCTAGTAATACTACAAGGGGACACATGATATTACACATAAGAGGACGCGGAATCATCAAAGTTCTGGTGATTTGGGACGCACGAACTTAGCCTCACAAAAAAATTTTCTGTGTGTTTTCGTGGCGGGACCCAAAAAATCTGAACATTTATTTTTTGTCATGATTATACTCATTCGAACCGTCTTCCGTTGCTCATTCCAAAAATCTAGTTTTCATGAAAACCAGACAAAAATGAACCGAGTTACGGTGAATTTTCTTTTTTCGTGGTGGGACCTGTGTAACTGTGGAAAATCTCTGATTCTGCGCCTTTCAGGTAATTTTGGTCAATTTTATTCCAAAAATGCGGTGGGTGGAATGGAATCCCGAAAAATCCGAAGAATTCCGAAAAAAAAAATCCGAAAAAATCCGAAAATTCCGAAAAATCCAAAATTTCCGAAATATTCCGAAAATTCCGAAAATTCCGGAAATTCCTAAAACTCCGAAAAATTCGAAAAATCCGAAAATTCTGAAATTTTCCGAGAATTCCGAATTTCTGAAAAATCCAAAAATCCGAAAATTCCGGAAAATTCCAAAAATTCCGAAAAATTCCTAAAAATTTCGAAATTTCCGAAAATTCCAGATATCCATAAATTCCGAAAATTCCGGAAATCCAAAAAATCCGGAAATCCAAAATTTTCGAAAAATTCCGAAAATTCTGAAAATTCTGAAAATTCCGAAGATTCTGAAAATTCCGAAAATTTCGAAAATTCTGAAAATTCGGGAAATTCCGAAAATTCCGAAAAATCCAAAAATTTAAGACTTTTTTGGCGCATTTTTTCCCCTAAGACTGCGGAAATTCCCCTTGAAAAATCCATTTTTCTCCGATTTACTTCTGACTTGATCTGTTCTGATTTCTCATTTTTTTCTTCTCTGATATTCCACCAAAAAAGAACCCGAGAATAGAATTTTTCATACCTTTTTTGTAGTGCAAATCCGAGATCTAGAAAAAAAATTGGAGTTTTGTAGAAATTTGATTTGGGGAGTACAAAAAAAACTTGTGATTTTCTTATCTGCAAATATGTATTTTTTGATCTCCTTGATCTTGAATCCGATAGTCAGAATCTCGAGCCAAAAGCAATTGAGCCAATAGCAACTGAGCCAAAAGCAACTGAGCCTCTGGCTCAAACATCACCCCGAATACACGACAACTTCTCGACCCCCAAAATTTTTTTAATTTTGAGAGCCGACCCCGACGTCTACGGATCTTTTGCACTCTAAAGTAACAACAAACAAACTTTGTCCCCCGTCCCCCCAAATAATGGGGGCGTACCAGACCAGAAAAACAAAGGATCCGGAAACTTGTGGGACTCCAATTTCCGGGATTTTCGAAGGGTTCTCGGAAAAATATTTTGTTTTTCTATCGAAACTTTTTTATCAGTTTAGTCATATGGGTTCGAAAAGGATTTCCGGGATTTTCGGTGATATGTCAAGTGGATGGTTCTGGGGGCAACAGCTAGGCAACTTGCCAGGGGTAGAGGGGCAAGCTGAGAGCAATGCGAAGGGAAAGTTGCTCAGTTGCTTTCACTTGCTATTGGCTCAGTTGCTTCTGACTTGATCTGAACCACGGCGGCTCACAAATTATTCTCAATTTTTTTCCAGGAATAGATTTTTTTGTACTTCAAATCCGATATCTTCGGGTATCATGGGTTTTTTTGGGTACAAATTTTCTGTATTTCTAGATTTTTCTGCGAGAACTTTGGATCCTGATCTGTCACTTTTATTTCAGGTCCTTAAGGGGTCCCTCAAGTCCGTAAGGGGGGGGGTCCTAAACTTAGGTCCTAAATTCCGGAAATCCAGAAAAATTCCGAAAATTCCGAAAATTCTAGAAATTCCGAAAATTCTAAAAATTCCTAAAAATTCCGAAAAATTCCGAAAATTCCAAAAATTCTGAAAATTCCAAAAATTCCGAAAATTCCGAATATTCCAGAAATTCCAGAGAAAAAAATTCCAGAAACGGCAACATGCCCCAAATTTTAGGCACACAAGCGGTAACTTGCCCATAGCTTGCCGAACTTGCCCATAGCTTGCCAAACTTGCCGATAGCTTGCCGATAGCTTGCCCATAGCTTGCCCACCGGCAAAAATCGCCATTAACTGGCTACCTGACAAATCTAGATCAGTTCTGACTAACCCAGTTAAGGATGTGATCCCATTACTACGTCACGTTGAGAATTTGACCAGATATCTGTTCCAGAACGTGTCATTATCCGGGGATTGACCGTGTAAGTCTTATCCAGCTCTAGACAACGACGCCTATCTTGTTACGTCCGTGGAGAGAAAAATTTGATCTCTTGATTCATTTTCGAGTGTCTGTGACCTTATTCTATCTTTTTTTGGGATTGGAACTTCTTGCTCTAGACTGATAAAGAGCATAGAATACGGTAGTGATATAACTTTCGCTCCAGATAAAAATTTTGGAATTTTCGGAATTTTCCGGAATCTTCCGGAATTTTCGGAGTTTCCGGAATTCCTGGAATTTCCAGATTTT
This sequence comes from Caenorhabditis brenneri, assembly GCA_000143925.2. Classification (NCBI taxonomy): domain Eukaryota; kingdom Metazoa; phylum Nematoda; class Chromadorea; order Rhabditida; family Rhabditidae; genus Caenorhabditis; species Caenorhabditis brenneri. Next base: position 18,249 of record GL380551.1, read on the forward strand.
TTGGAATTTTCGGAATTTTCGGAATCTCCAGAATTTTCGGAACTTTCGGAATCTCCAGAATTTTCGGAACTTTCGGAATCTCCAGAATTTTCGGTTTTCCGGAATTTTTGAATTTTCGGAATTTTCGGAATTCTGTTCCTCAAAAAAAAAGATTTCAAAAAATTCTAGATAAAAATTTCGCTCTAAGGTCCTTCAGCTGCTATTTACTCAACTTCTATTTCTGGCTCAGCTACTATTTTTGGTTCAGTTGCTATTCAACCAGTTGTTCTGGACTACTCAGTCGCTACTACAAGGATCAATTGCTATTAGACTTAATGCTCATTTGCTATTAAATAGCAATTGAACCCGTCATCAATTTCGATGACCTGAAAACGTGCCAAAACCCGATCCAGGCATCTTTATCACTCATCATCCCGTCGAAATCCTCGTCTTTTCGAAAAAAGTTCACCGTCTAATCCCCGAAGGTGTTCGTCTTTTTTCATTTTCTATTATTCAAAACTTGCCTGGAATATAGAGTTTGCTTCGAGAATTTCAATGAGTCGACAATGAGACAAAAGGGGCGGAGCCAAAGATGTGTCGAAGGGGACACTCATTTTGAGCTATCCTTCAGTCTGAATTTTAGCAAGGCAAGCGAAGGGCAAGTTGCCCAGTACTAGGCAAGCGAAGGGCAAGTTGCCCAGTACTAGGCAAGCCAAGTTGCCGTTTTTGCCATTTCCAATTCTCAGAATCCAGACACCCCCCCCCCCCCTTCAAAAGGAACCTAATAAGAAAAGAGCAAACTTTATCCGTTTTTTTCTCATTTCCTTCTCTTCTCCTTATCCCCTCCATTCAAATTCTTCAAATATCCCTTGAAAAAACTTCCTCAATTCCCTCTCTTCCCCTAGAAGTCAAGTACTAACATGTTTCGAGCACTTTCTCCTCCTCCCCTCCATGCAATCCGACTCCAATAGGCTCCGCCCCTTTATTCACACATGCTCGAGAGAGAGACGCCCCATCATTTTCACATTTATATTACACTTTTTGTGTGTTGGGTGTCCTGAAAGGGCTTGTGATTTCCTCTATTGAATATCCTTTGTGCAGGTTTTTCACGTGAGTTTCGAATAGGTAGCTTGCTCTAACGCACAACTGTATGTTCGGAGCAGTATATCTCGGTTGCCTTTAGAGCTATCAAAAAATTTTCAACTAAGGAAATGTTTAAAATTCATTGGTGAATATTTCTTTAGTTGATTACATTTTGATAGCTCTGAGGACAATCGAGATATGCTGCTTTGAACATGTAGTACTGGCTGACTGGCTGAACCGGAGTACTGCATCCAGTACAAGGCAGTATATCTCGGTTGCCTTCAGAGCTATCAAAAAGTGGTCAACTAAAAAAATGTTAAGCAATACATATTGAACATTTCATTAGTTGACCACATTTTGATAGCTCTAAAGGCAATTGAGTTATGCGTTTTCAAAGTTGGAGGTGAGAGAGTGCGAGGCGGCAGAGAAAACAACAGTCTAGCTTCTCTGCGTCTCACCACCAACTTTAAAGGCGCATACCTCGCTTTAAAATTGACCTTTTGAGATGGTATTTGGACCGTTTTGTAGGGAATTTTAAGAGCTTTTTGGTCATATCAAATTTGAGTTTAATGATCGAGAATTTTTTTTTGGATTTTCAAAAAAAAAAGATTTTTCAAGTAACAAAATGATCAAAATGTATTGGTAAATATTTCTCTAGTTGACCATTCTTTCAATTAGAATACATCTATAGTACTCGCCGACATGATACCCAACGCTTTTTTGAGTGCCCCTTTTCCAAAATTTTTTGTCACTTCATCTTTTGGTCCCTTGGTTATTCATCAAAGGACGAGCACACATATATATGTCAAAACAACGCCAGTCTTTGTTTTCTATTTTTTGTGTCATTTCCCAAGATTTCCGGGTCCCCCCCTCCCTCCGAACAACTGTTCTTGTCTCATTTACTTTCATTTACACATGTTCATCCTATCCCCCAATCCCATCAATTTTGATTGACGGGTCTCGAAAGGTAAATTTGATCTTTTTTAGGTTTTTGATCTACCAGGCCTCCTGGTGTTTAGTTTCACGTCTGACTACTTATTTTTCGATTTTTGTGGGGAAAATTTGCTCTATTGCTAAAAAACGGGGTTTTGATCTACCAGGTCTCCCGGGGTTTAGTTTCACGTCTTTTTTCGGTTTTTTGTGGTAAACTTGCTCTATTGCACATTGGGTATACGTGAAAACCCCTAAAAAGTTTATAGGTTGCAACCTTCAGAATTCCCCGAATCCCAAGCCCTTCTCGTTATTTACTTCTTGCAAAAATAGAGTAAATGACCTACTTTTCTTCTGCTTAAACCAAAGTCCATCCAAGACAACTTTCTAACGAGTCTAACGAGCATGTGGGGAGGAAGGGAAAAGAGGCTCCGCCCCTTTTCCTCTTGTTAGGAGAGAAGAACTTTTTCAGAGTGAGTTCGTGTCGGTTTTGAAATCCAATTCCAAGGTTCCATGTTTGTCCGGATGTCCGAGGATTGCTTGGAGCATCTAAGATCTAAGAATTCTGGAAATTCTGAAAATTCTGAAAATTCCGAAAATTCCGGAAATTCTGAAATTTCCAGAAATTCTGAAAATTTCGAAAACTCCGAAAATTTCGAAAGTTCCGGAAAATCCAAAAATTACAAAAATTCCGAAAATTCTGAAAATTCCAAAAATTCCGGAAAATCCCGAAATTTCAGAAATTTCGGAAAATCCGAAAAATCTGGAAATCCAAAAATTCCGAAAATTCCGAATTTTCCGAAAATTCCGAAAATTCCGAAAATCCCGAAAATTCCGAAAATTCCGAAAATCCCGAAAATTCCGAAAAATCCAGAAAATTCCGAAATTTCCGAAAAATCCAGAAAATTCCGAAAATTCCGAAAATCCCGAAAATTCCGAAAATTCCGAAAATCCCGAAAATTCCGAAAATTCCGAAAATCCCGAAAATTCCGAAAATTCCGAAAATCCCGAAAATTCCGAAAAAAATCCAGAAAATTCCGAAATTTCCGAAAAATCGGAAAAAATCCAGAAAATTCCGAAAAATCCGATCGCTCAACCGCTGACAAGTTGCTCATTGACTATTATTCTGGCAGCACAGTGCTACCAATTTAGCTGGCAGCTTGCCGTTTCTTCCGGCAGCTTGCCGTTTCTTCTGGCAGCTTGCCGTTTCTTCTGGCAGCTTGCCGTTTTCACTGGCAGCTTGCCACAACCTTCTGGCAACTTGCCCCTACCTTCCGGCAACTTGCCACTGCCTTCTTGCCCTTTTGTACTTCTACAGTAACCCTAAGACGTTCTCAGAAACGTGACAATTAATTATTCCCTTTCGGTTCGCCTCCTCATTTTTCCTCTCCTCCTTCATCTTCTTCAAGAAACTTTTCATCCCCTTTTTGACTCGTTTCCCTAATTAGACTTGGCTTTGCTCCATTGCTCTTTTTCTTCATCATTTTCTTCTCCTACCCTTCATTCAAGAGAGTGCTGCCCTCAGGAGGTCCGTGTGTTCATCTTTTTAGAGCCTCGGGGCAAACTAAGGGGTGCCTGGTTGGCCTAAGATCTTTGGTCACATTTTAGACCGGAAACTATAAGAATAGAAAATCAGAAACATTCAAAAAAAAAGAAGTGAGTAACATACACCTAAAATCCTGAATTGACGTAAATCGTATGAATAGGTGACTGATTTTGGGTGATTTTTAGTCCTAGAAGCTTTTTTTGCACTGCTCGATGCACCATGTTGTAGCAAGGGGTCCGAGGGCATTTACGGCAAGCTGCCGTTTTTTTCCGGCAACTTGCCTAGCAGCAATCTGGTCGATGCACCATGTTGCGGGACCTCTACCCTCTTTCCTCTACCCTCTACCCCAGAAGGTGGGCGGAACGGAATTTCGGAAATTTCGAAAAATTCGAAAAACCCGAAAACTCCGGAAATCTGAAAATTCCGGAAAATTCGGGAAATTCCGAAAATCCCGAAATTCCCGAAATTCCGAAAATTCTGAAAATTCTGAAAATTCCGAAAATTCTGGAAATTCCGGAAATCCAAAATTTTCGAAAATTCCGAAAATTCCGAAAATTCCGGAAGTTCCGGAAATCCAAAAATTCCGAAAATTCTGAGAAATCCAAAAATCTGAAATTTCCGAAAAATCGAGAAATTTCGAAAAATCCGGAAATTCCGGAAATCCAAAAATTCCAAAAATTCCCGAAAATTCCGAGAATTGCCGAAATTCCGAAGAGTCCAAAAATTCCATAAATCCAAAACCTCCGGAATTTCCAAAAATTCTGAAAATTCCGAAAAATACGAAACCTAGCTACGGCAAAAACCGCCGTTCCTTCTGGCAATTTGCCTAGCGGCAATCTGGTCGATGCACCATGTTGCGGGGCCTCTACCCTTTACCCCAGAGGTGGGCGGAACGGAATTCCGAATTTTCCGAAAATCCCGAAAATTCTGAAAACTCTGAAAATTCCAAAAATTACGAAAATTCCCAAAATTCCGAATTTTTTTTGCTTTTCAGTCCTAGAAACTCTATCCAATGCACCACATTCTAGCAGGGATAGTACAGTGAACCTAGCTCCGGCAAACTGCCCTTTCTTCTGGCAACTTGCCTAGTGGCAATCTAGTCTCTGCACCATGTTGCGGGACAGTAATTCATGCCTAATCTTCCACTTTTCCTCGTTCATTCTCTACCCTCTACCATTTCCGACCAACCCATCCCTATTTCCAGATGGACAAACTGCCTCTTTTTCGGGCAACTTGCCCAACGGCAATCTGGTCAATGCACCATGTCCCACTTTCCTCGTTTTCTCCGTCATTTTTTGTTCTGGTCCTCTATCCTCTACCATTTTCAACTTTTCCAGATGGACACCATCAAGTACTTTCTCTATGAGATCTGCATCCCCACTATCATGATCTTCTGCGTCATCGCCGCCTTCCTCAACATCATGGTGTTTATCTCTCGGTTCTACGTGAAAATCCGTTCGGCTTCTCTGGAGTTAACCTACTCCCTGGCTCTATCGGACACCTGGACAAGCATTGTGATCGGTGTGTCGTTGTTCTGGAATAGCTACAAGCCAGTGGTACTGCAAATCCCCCATGGATCCTATTGTTTCCCGTTGACTTTGGAGGTAAGGTTACGGTATTTGGTGAAAATTCTGAAAATTCTTAAAATTCTGAAAATCCCGAAAATTCCTAAAATTCCGAAAAATCCGAAAATTCCGAAAATCGCAGAAATTCTGAAAATCCAAAAATTCCGAAAATTGAGGTTTGCGCCTTTAAAGGAGGCCGAAAGGGGTACGGTAGTCAACATTTCGTAGAATATTTGAAGAATATATTTGAAGAATCGGCTTTTTTGGCGATTTTTTAATGGAAATGTGAACTTTCATGCTTTGAAAAGAGTTGAAATTTATCAGAAAATACTTTCCAAAAATACTGAAAATTTCGAAAATTCTGGAAATTCTGAAAATTCCAAAAATTCCGGAAAAATTCCAAAAGTTCCAAGAATCCCGAAAATTCCAGAAATCCAAATAATCCAAAAATTCTGAAAATTTCGAAAATTCTGAAAATACCTAAAAACCTCTATTCCTTATTCTAGCAAGTGGTTTATAGTGAACGTAGCTGCGGCAAACTGCCGTTTCTTCAGGCAACTTGCCTAGCTGCAATCTGGTCTTTGCACCATGTTGCGGCACCTCTACCATCTACCCTTTACCCCAGAGGTGGGCGGAACGGAATTCCGAAATTCCGAAAATTCCAAAAATTCTGAAAATTCTGAAAACTCTAAAAATTCCGAAAATCCGAAAATTCCGAAAATTCTGAAAATTCTGAAAACTCTAAAAATTCCGAAAATCCGAAAATTCCGAAAATTCTGGAAATTCCGAAAATTCTGAAAATCCTGAAATTCCAAAAAAAATAAGTGAGATTACTGTACTTGGGGTGCTGCGCCTTTAAGGTAACTGGTTGCTCATTTGACCATTCTGCTCTTTTCCAGTTAATGTTTCTGAGAACTAGATCCCTTTCCCCATGTTCACTGGACTATACCCTAACCTAATTTGATAGGTTTTCTTGAGTGCTCTGTCAGTTTTTTCATCAAATAAAACGCAACAATGCGTTTCTTGTGTCCAATTTGTTTCATTCCGAAGAGAAGGGGTGACGTGTCTCTTTTGTAGTTCTTTTACTTCTTCTGATGATGAGCATCTAGAGAATGATGTTTGAGAAAAAAAGAGATGTTTTCTTGGTGTGTGCACCACGGTTGAATGCAAATTTACAAGTTTAATTGGTTTGGCAAAAGTTCAAAAGTTGTTGAATGAGTGGGTTGAGAAACGAATACAAAATAGGGGAAGGGCCCCTGGGGGTCAGGGGTACGGGCCTTAGGGTACGGACAGGGCTTGCGAGGAAAAAAAAATTTCGGAAAAAATATTTCCGAAAAATTTTTAAGGAAACGGAATATTTCGAAATTTTTTCCGAAATTGTTTTGATTTTTTTTTTGAGAAAATTGTCCGGAGTTCGGAATTTCCGAATATTTTTTTCGGAAATTATTTTTTCGGAAAACGGAAATTCCGGAAAAATTTTTCAGAAAAATGAAAATTCCGAAATTTTTTCCAAAAAAAAATTTTCCAGAAAACGGAAATTTAGAAATTTTTTTCGGTAAAAGCAAGCCCCTTTTCGGAATTTTCAGAATTTTCAGAATTTTAGAAATTTCCGGAACTTTCAGAATTTTCGGAGTTTTCAGAATTTCCTGAATTTTCGGAATTTTCTGAATTTTCGGAATTTTCGAAATTTTTGGAATTTTTCCAGAAGTTTCCAGAATTTTCGGAATTTTCAGAATTTTCGGAATTTTCAGAATATTCTGGAATCTTCCGGAATTTCCGGCATTTTCGGGATTTCCGGAATTTTCGGGATTTCCGGAATTTTCGGAATTTTCGAAATTTTCGGAATTTTCGAGATTTTCCGGAATTTCCGGGATTGTCTTTTTTTTTCCTAATTTTTGGGTCTTTGGATTTTTCGGAATTTTTGGAATTTTTTGATTTTTCGGAAATTCCGAAAAAAAAAATTTCCAGAATTTTCAGAGTTTTCGGGATTTTCAGAATTTTCGGAATTTTCGAGATTTTCGGAATTTTCGAGATTTTCCGGAATTTCCGGGATTGTCTTTTTTTTCCTAATTTTTGGGTCTTTGGATTTTTCGGAATTTTTGGAATTTTTTGATTTTTCGGAAATTCCGAAAAAAAAAATTTCCAGAATTTTCAGAGTTTTCGGGATTTTCAGAATTTTCGGAATTTTCGAGATTTTCGGAATTTTCGAGATTTTCCGGAATTTCCGGGATTGTCTTTTTTTTCATAATTTTTGGGTCTTTGGATTTTTCGGAATTTTTGGAATTTTTTGATTTTTCGGAAATTCCGAAAAAAAAATTTCCAGAATTTTCAGAGTTTTCGGGATTTTCAGAATTTTCGGGATTTTCAAAATTTTCTGAATTTTCTGAATTTTCAGAATTTTCCGGAATTTTCTGGATTTTTCTGGAATTTTCTGTATTTTCCAGAATTTTCTTAATTTTCGGAATTTCTAGAATTTTCGGAATTTTCAGAATTTTCAGAATTTTCCAAATTTCTACGGAAACATGAACCAACTTATCCTTCAGGCTTTCCGCACCGGCGGTCTCCTGACCGGTATCTTCCATCTTGTCGCCTTGGCTTTCACCCATTACATGACCATCAAACGACCATTCGACCATCACAAAGTCCTCCCACTCCGTACCATTCACTTGATGATGCTGTTCATGTGGGCCACCCCACCAATCGCCTTGATGATCTATTTTGCCAGCTGGCAGGGACAGGGATATCAGTGAGTTTTTTTCAGTTAGTTTTTTTTGAGGTATGGGCCCTAATCTTAAGTTTTTAGAAACGAGAAATGCATGGGAATCGCGTTCTACGAGAACTTCTTCTTCCGTGCCGCCATCTCTCTTATCATCGTCATTCTGATCATCACCACGACAATTTTCTACATTGCAATGCTTCAGAAAATTACAGAGGTAAGTGACAAAGGGCAACCTGCCGTTTCTTTTGGCAACTTGCCTAACAGCAATCTGGTCGATGCACCATGTTGCGGGACCTCTAGCCTCTACCCTCTACCCCAGAGTTGGGCGGTACGGAATTTCGAAAAATCGAAAAATTCCAAAAATTCCGAAAATTCCGAAATTTCCAAAAATTCCGAAAAATCCTGAAATCCAAAAATTCCGTAATTTCCGAAAAATTTCGAAAATTCGAAAAAATTCCGAAAATTCCAAAAATTCCGCAATTTCCGGAAACCCGAAAATTCCAAAAGTTCCGAAAATCAGGAAAATCCAAAAATCCCGGAAATTCCAAAAATTCCGAAAATTCCGGAAATCCCAAAAATTTCAAAAAATCCAAAAATCCAAAAACATCAGAAAATCAGAAAATTCTAAAAATTCCGAAAATTTCCGGAAATTCCAGAAAATTCCGAAAATTTCGAAAATTATTAAAATCCTGAAAATTCCGAAAATTCTGAAAATTCCAAAAATTCTGAAAATTCCGGAAATCCGAAATTCAGAAAATTCCGGAAATCCGAAAATTCCAGAAATTCCGAAATTTCCGAAAATTCCTAAAATTCTGGAAATCCAAAAATTCCAAAAATTCCAAAAAATCCGAAAAATCCAAAAATTCCAGAAAATTCCGAAAACTATGAAAATTCCGAAAAATCCAAAAATTCCGAAAATCCAAATTTTTCGAAAATTTCGAAAATTCCGGAAATCCAAAATTCCAGAAATTCCAAAAATTCCAAAAATTCCGAAAATTCCGAAAATTCCAGAAATTCCTATAATTCCGAAAATTCCGAAAATTTTGCAGGTCCGCAACAAAACGGCCGCCACCAACCCGGCTCCGGGAGCCTCTGCTCGTGGTCGCCGTACCGTTGTCACCGCCGTCCTCATCTTCGGAACCTTCCTGATCGGTTGGATGCCCGCCAGTGTTATGTACATCTTGACCGCTGAGGATATGCCATTATTCAAAAAGCAAAGTGTCTCAATCACTATTATGTCGATTGTGGTGTTGGTCAGTATCATGGGAAAGACCCTGTTCAATCCGATCATTTATGCGACCAGGTAGGAGACCTTTCAGGACCATTGAGCTATTTCTGAAATTTCCAGAATCCCTGAAATCCATCAATTCGTGTTCCAAAAATTCCTGTGGCGAATCTTCCCGGTTCTTCGTACCAATGATAACAACGGGAGTGTCAATCGACGGCAAAGTGAGCTGGAGCCTCTGCGGACCCGGTGCTCAAACGCTAACACTCATTCTGTGATGCTCTAATTGTTTTTGACCTACTTTTTGAGCTGACGGGTTTTGACTCCTCCCACCCTTTGTTTGAAATTGATAGCCGTCTAATTAGGCAAGTGCGCTCCAATGCTAGGTGTGGTCCGTCTGTCCTCCCCCCCCCCCCCCCCCCCCTCCTTTCCTTCTCTCTCTTCTACGCCCTCGCCACCGCTTCCCCACGTGGTGCCCGCTGGCCAACAGGTAATGCTTTTGCCTTCCACCCAGAAGGCCGCGGGTTCAATTCCGGGTGGTGGCAAATCGTTTTTTTTTCTCTATTTTTTTCGTTCTATGGAACACACTTGCTTTTTGTCTTTTCCCTTCCCCTCTAGACTAACTGAAACTGTCCAAAATGTGATAAATTTGGTTTTTTTTTATTCATAAATTTTTTTTCAAATTTTTTTTTGCCCAGGCTTGAACTTTCCGGAATTTTTGGAAATTTCGGGATTTTGGAAATTTTTGGATTTTCAGAATTTTCTGAATTTTCGGAATTTCTGGAATTTTCGGAATTTTTGGAGTTTTTGGAATTTTTGGAATTTTCAGATTTTTCGGATTTTCCGGAATTTTCAGATTTTTCGGAATTTTCAGATTTTTTCGGATTCCCGGATTTTCCGGAATTTCCGGAATTTTTGGAATTTTCGGGACTTTCGGAAATTTCGAAATTTTCGAAATTTTCGGAATTTTCGAATTTTCGGAATTTTCGAATTTTTTGGAATTTTCAGAATTTTCAGAATTTTTGGAATTTTCGGAATTTTTGGAATTTCAGATTTTTTTGAATTTCCGGAATTTTCGGAATTTTCGGAATTTCCAGAATTTTCGAAATTTCCAGAATTTTTGGAATTTTTGAATTTCCGGAATTTCTGGAATTTTCGGAATTCGTGAATCTTCGGAATTTTCTGAATTTCCGGAATTTTCAGAATTTCGGAATTTTCGGAATTTCCGGAATTTTCGGAATATTTGGATTTCCGTGATTTCTGGATTTTTCGGAATTTTTGGAATTTTCGGAATTTTCAGGATTCCCGGAATTTTCAGATTTTTCAGAATTTTCAGAATTTTTGAAATTTTCGGAATTTTCGGAATTTTCAGAATTTCGAGAATACCCAGAAGGCCGCGGGTTCAACTCCGGGTGGTGGCAATTTTTTTTGTTTTTTTATCAATAGAGCGCACTTTCTTTTTGTCTTTTTCCCTCCCCTCTAGACTAACTGAAACTGACTGTCTGAAATGTGATAAAAATGGATTTTTTATTCATAAATTATTTGTGCACACAATAAAATAAAAATCTGATATTTACAGCCAAAAAAATCAAAAAAATATGGAAAAAAAATCAAAAAAAAAATGAAAAAAAATCAAAAAATATCATATCCGAGATCATCTAAACCGTCTTGTGCTTCTTCACCACCTTGGCCCTGGCCTTCCGGGCCTTGGCCTTCCGTCTCTTTGTGTTTTTTGCCAATAGCCTCTTATAGGCCCATAGTCTTTTCTTGAAACTGTCCAAGTCCTTGGCTCTCGGGACAACACATGGCCCCCTTGATGGATCTGCATCCACTATCTTATCCGGGCAATACATACTATTCAGTTTGACAGTGTCCCATTTGGTGAGGAGTCCCACTCGTTGACCGGCTCCAATGTCCGCATCATTTCTTGCCGGGCAATATGGGGTGAGACGGAATTTTTCGCGTGCCCAAAGGGGTACGGTAATACTTTCGGGGTCGAATGGCCAGGTGAGTTGGATGGGGTTGTAGTCAGGGGTGCCGAGGTTTGGGATCCCACCGCTGGAAGTTTGAATATGTTGAATTTTTGTTCTTATCAGGGCTGGGCGAAAAATTTTCGTCCAAAAAGCCGAAAAAAATTTCGAAAAAACCGGTTTTTCTCCATTTCTCACCACAAAAAATCGAAAATTTTCGAAAAAAAATCGATAAATCCCAAGAATCCTTTTTATTTTTTTTTTCACCCTGAAAAATTCGAGAAGGTCCGAAATTTTCGAAAAATATTTATTTTCGGAATTTTTTTTCGCACAGCCCTGGTTCCTATCATAGTTAGCTACAGTAACAGTAACTGCTTGACCGTGGAGAATCCTAGGCCACTACGGCGCTTTCTTCGAAGCAGCATATCTCGGTTGTCTTCAGAGCTATCAAAAAGTGGTCAACTGATAAAATGTTTGAAATGTATTGATAAACAATTGTGCAGTTGATCATATTTTGATAGCTGTAAAGACAACCGAGATATACTGCTCTGAACATGCAGTACTGCATATACCGCAGTACCGCATCCAGCACTCTATGTTCAGAGCAGGATATCTCAGTTGCCTTAAGAGCTATCAATAAAGTGTTTAAAATATTCTTTTTAACATTTTGTTAGTTGACCACATTTTGATAACTCTAAAGACAGCTGAGATATGCAGCTACAAACGTGCAGTACTGGATATACCGCAGCTCCTCATAAAGTACTTTTTGTTCAGAGCAGTATATCTCAGTTGTCATGAACGTTATCAAAAAGTGCTCAATTAACAAAATGTTCAACATTCATTGGTGAACATTTTTTTAGTTGACCACTTTTTGAAATTTCAGAAAACCACCAAGATAAACTGCTCTGAACATGTAGTACTGAAAAACCCGCAGTACTGTATCCAGTACCCAGGTTTAAAGCAGTATATCTCAATTGTCTTTACAGCTAGCAAAAAGTGCTTAACTAAAAAAATGTTTAAAAAATCCTCCTAAACATTTCTCTAATTGATTACTTTTTAAAATTTCCAATGGCAACGGAGATACACAGAAGGATAACTTACTCAATAGCCTGTACATAAGAAACAGCATCCGGTCGATACAACTCCCTTTGCAGACCCATAAACCTGACCAACTGATCCATCACCATTCCTCGAGAATTATTGAAATTGCTAGTTTCAAACGACGACTGAGCCACATACAAAATGGTTCTATCCACTAGACCCTCCACAACTGCATCCGAATAAGCGGCGAATTTTCCGGATTTCCGAATCAAAACGTGCGGGGAATTGGAGTCCCATCGATCCGCATGGTACCATGGCTTGTACTCTTGCTCCTCGAATTTCACACAGGTACGTCTTCCGATTTGATTGAAGGCGTCACGAAGGACGTTCTTCTCGAAATCGGTGAGACTCGGCCAGAAATACACTTTTTGGACTGGTTTTCGGAGGGTTCGGTCCTCAAAGTCGACGGCGTCAATTCCATTTCCACTTTGGGTTCCTACAGCGAAGGCCTGGAAAAATTGGTTTTTTTTATTAGAAGTATGCTTTGTTTATACTCAAATCAGCGCGTTTTTCATGCTGATTTCAAATTTCTAGTCAGAATTTTGATTGGAGCAAAATCGACGGAACCGAAAAACTCAAAATTTTGGAAACTAGGCCTTGTTTATACTCAAATCGACGCATTTTTCATGCTGATTTCAAAAATCGAAACTAAATTCATTTTGGAGCAAAATTGGCCGCGATAATTTTGGATTTTTGGGTCCCACCACGGAAACACAAAAACCATCTTAAATCGCTTAGCTTCAGTGCGATTCGAAAAATTTCGAAATCATTAGAACCAAGGGATTGAGCCGGTTCAGAAAAGTACAAACAAGACTGTGTTTTGAAAATTTGGGATTTTTGGGTCCCACCACGAAAACACTAAAACTACTGTAACTCGGTCAATTTTGCACCCGGATCAATAAAATTGAAACCATTGGAATCAGGAGATCAAGACGGTTCAGGAAAGTATGAACAAGGTATGGTTTTGAAATTTTTCATTTTTTCGGTGTTGAGGGTCTCGCCACGAAACAATGAAAATTTCCCAAACTACCCTTTGTTTATACTTTTCTGGACCGTCTTGGCGCGCTAAACCTAATGGTACCGATTTCAAAACATTCTCTTCAAAACTAACCGAGTTACAGTACTTTTTTTGTTTTCGTGGCGAGACCCAAAATTTAGAAATTTTTAAAAAATAGTCATGATCATACTTTTCTGAACCGTCTCGACGTGCTGATTCCAATGGTACCATTTTCATTGAGATTCGAGCAAAATTGACCGAGATACTCTAGTCCTGGGGGGAGGGGGGAGCCATGCGCCTTTAAATCGAAACATCAAAATTTTTCGGAACTAGGCCTTGTTTATACTCAAATCTACGCATTTTTCATGCTGATTTCAAAAATCCAAGCGGTTTTTCGAAATTCCGAAATACAAAAAATTACCTTTGCCCGCTTACAATTCTTCTTCACCCCAACCGCCGTCGGCGTGACAAAAATTCCAAGTAAACCACCCCAAAAGGCGATTAGGATAAAGATCCGCATCGGATGGTGATGGAAGAAGATGAAGTGAAAAGTGAACTGGTGGACACCGAAAAAAGATATAGTTGATAAGGAGAAGATGGGTGGCTAATGGGGTCAAATGAAAAGAAAATCGTCAGAAAAGAAGGAGAAGCTTCTTCTTCCCGAGAGAAAGAATGGGCGGTTTCCTAATCAGTATTGTCTCTATTCTCTTTTATATATAAATGTATTGACGAATGTTGAAATGGTGTAAAAAACAAGGCGGAAAAGGCAGGGAGGATAGGAAATTATATAATTCGAAATTCCGGGAAAACAATTCCGAAAATTCTGAAAATTCCGAAAACTCTGAAAATTGAGGCTTGCGCCTTTAAAGGAGGCCGAAAGGGGTACGGTAGTCTTTTTTTTTTGTAGAATTGTCTGCAAACACGCGCTTGCGGACCTGGCATTTTAATTGACGACACTCAGCGATTTTTTAATGGAAAAGTGAACTTTCATGCTTTGAAAAGAGTTGAAATTTATCAGAAAATACTAAATAATACTTTCCGAGAAAATTCCGAAAATTTCCGGAAAATTCCAGAATTCCGAAAAATCAGAAAGTTAAAAAAAACAAAAACTGAGTTATGTTCAGTCCTATAAGCATTTTCTTTGGACGATGCACCATGTTGCGGTGAAGGGTTTGCAGTAATCCTAGCTTAAGGCCAAACTGCCGTTTTTCTTCCGGCAACTTGCCTAGCTGCAATCTGATCGATGCACCATGTGCCGAGACAGTTATCCTCTACCTTCTACCCTAGAGATGGGCGGAACGGAATATTTGAAAATTCCGGAAATTCCCGGAATTCGGAAATTCCGAAAAATCCAAAAAATTCCGTAAAATTCCGAAAATTCCGAAAATTCCAAAAAACCAAAAATTCCGAAAATTCCGGAAATCCAAAAATTCCGAAAAATTCCAAAAATCCAAAAATTCTAAAAATCCCAAAATTCCGAAATTACGAAAAATTTCGAAAATTCCGAAAAGTCCGAAAATTCCGGAAAATTCCGGGGAAACACATGGAAAATACTGGAAAAATACTGGAAAAATACTGGAAGCGGTGTGTTTCCGGGGCTTTTTTCCAGGATTTCTCCCGGGTTTCCCGAGAGAAAGAATGGGCGGTTTCCTAATCAGTATTGTCTCTATTCTCTTTTATATATAAATGTATTGACGAATGATGAAATGGTGTAAAAAACAAGGCGGAAAAAGGCAGGGAGGATAGGAAATTATATAATTCGAAAACGGCATAATTATAGTTTTCAAGTGTTGAAAGGCAAAAGGGTTTGTCGTCATCGTGTCGTCCTGGAATTGTTTTCGGATTGGCGGTGGGGATTCAATTAAAAACAACACAACATTTAGTCGATTCGGTTCTAATGTTACATTATGCTAATAAAATCGGAGATTTTATATAGTGTATGCTATCCAGGTAATTAGGTTTTCGGACTGGCTTTTTTGACAGGTTTCGGTGAGGGTGTCGTCATGTACACAGTGAATTTTTTTGTACGTGTTTTCAAAAGGTTTCATTCGCGGGCTCTGTCTTACTGTAGGGTCGCATGCTAACTGCGTGGCGACTCAGCGATACGTAGGCATTTTTTCTCATTTTGTAGAAAAACTAAAAATCAGGGCCTAAGCTTTTTTTGAATTAAATTGAATAGAAGTCTTTCTTCGCATCATGTTGAATAGAATATTGACAGAATTTGATCGAAATTTATTACTGAAAAGTGCTCTGGAAACATGGTGCGCGCTCTTTCGGCTTAAGCGCGGCTTACTGTCAGAATTTAAAGACGCAATATGAAATTTGTAAAAGTCCGTGTGAGATGGAGCGTAGAAGCTGAGAAAAAAATGTACGTACAGAAAAATTTACCGTGCAAGTAGACCTGGCAAGAAGAAGCAAATGTGCTCCATTGGGATAGTTTCGAAAAACCAGAAAAAAATGAAAAAAATTCCGGAAAAAATTCGGAGAAAAAGTCCGGAAAAAAAGTCCGGAAAAATGTCCGGGAAAAAATCCCCTGGAAAAATGCCGGAAAATGACCGGAAAAAGTCCGTGAACAAGTAATCCCAGAAAAAAAGCCCGTAGAAAACCGGGAAAATCCGGGAAAAAGTCCGGAAAACATCCCGGAAAAAAGTCAGGAAAAAATTCCGGGAAACAGTCCCGGAAAATATCCGGGATAAAGTCCGGGAAAAGGTCCCCAAAAACCCGGGAGAAATTTTAGTTTTCAAAAAAAGAGACATCATTCAGGTCATATTTTACATAAAAGCATGTCAATACATGAATGCAATAAGGGGCTGATATAAATACAATGCAGGAAGGAGAGGGGAGGAAATTCGTCACATAAATAAAGTTAGAGACGGTTGGTTTTTTTTTGTTTCAGTTGAACTGAGAATTGTTTCTTTTGATTTTGGTCGGAGGTGGAAAATACAAAAACGAAACGAATCAAATGACTGGAGTTGAGAGACCCGTAGAAGATTCAAACGGACGGAAAAAAGCATAGAACAGAGATAAAAATAATATATTTAGTCAGGGATTGGGGGGGGGGGGGGGGGTTAATTACAAATCCGGGAACCGCGTCGGATCCTCCCGATACGACGTCGGAATCGTGAACAGTTTGTCTTGGATGTCATTTGTGAATTGGAACTTTTGGAATGTGACTTTGGCAGCGATGGTGGCAAGCAGCGGGATTTCTGGAAAATGGAAATTTGAATGGAAAAAATGGATCGTCAAGGTAAGTACTCAACTGCTATTTTCTCAAGTGCTATGGGACTATTGCCTCAATTGCTTTTTTTTGCTCATGTGCTATTTTTCCATTTCTCAATGTCTCAAGAGCTATTTCTAGCACATGAAAATAACAACTAAGGGCTCCGCGACATCTTGAAACCCAAAAATTTCGAAATCGTTGAAAATTAGGCTTGAAATTTTCAAATTTTTGACTCGATTTTAATCGATTTTCTGGAGAATTAGAACAAAATGACATTTCTAATTTTTTTCGAAAAAATTTAAAAAAAAAAGGTTTGAAATTTTATTTTGTTCTAATTTTTCAGAAAATCGATTAAAATCGAGTCAAAAAATTAAAAAGAAATTCAAGACTAATTTTCGACGGTTTCGCAATGTCGCGGAGCACAAGGATCAACTGCTATTTTTGGTCAATGCTCAACTGCTATTTTCTTATGGGGCTATTCATCTTGAG
>GL380552.1:0-20373 GCA_000143925.2 Caenorhabditis brenneri
CTCCGCCACCAGTGGTATCCAATGAGGAAGAAGACGATGATGTAGTGATACTGGCTGTAGTACCCGCACCACCAGAGGAATCGGATTCTTCTGATAGTGATTCTGATAGTGAGGTAAGTCACGAAAAACTACCGTAACCCGGCCAATTTTGATCAGACCCTCATGAAATTAGGATTTTTGAAATCAGCACTTCGAACCGGTTCGAATGACTATAGTCATGACTAGGTTCTAAAGAATTTTGATTTTTTGGGATTTTTGGGTCTCACAACGATCTTGCTCAATTTTGCACCAAACTCGATAAAAATAGGACTTTCGAGATTCCCGAGTCAAGACGGTTCAGAAAAGTACCCACAAGCCCTAAATCTAGGAAAATTTTATTTTTGGGTCTCACCACGATTTTAAAGGCGCATGGGTAGGTCAACATTGAATTTCATAGGAACCAGGGCTTGTGTGGACTTATTTGAACGGTCTTTGCCTGCTGATTACGAGAATGACAACTTGAGATCTGTCAGACAGAAATTGTTCCCGAATTTCGAGTCTATCGGCCATAATTTTGACTTTCCTCATAACAAGATCTTTGAAACTGTGAAAAAGCAAAAGGAAATGAAAAAAATATCTGGGGTAGAGTGAGAAATGAGATTCTCTCTACTTCCCTCACATTTAATTTTTTTTACCCATGCGCCTTTAAATTCGTGGCGAGACCAAAAATGAAAATTTCTCAGAACCAGGGCTTGTGGGTACTTTTCTGAACCGTTTTGACCTCCTGATTCTGAAAATCTATTTTTCATTGAGGTGAGACAGAAATTTATTAAGATACAGACATATTTTTTCAGACAATTATCCGGAATTTGTTCTGGAAGTTTCAATTGTCGTGGAAACGGAATTATTTGATGATAGCAATTTGGGAATAATTTTTAGAAACAGCAAAATTTTCAAAAATATTTTTTTTCTGCTTCATGGCCTCTGAAATGAGAAAAGTCTGAAAGTTTTTATGATCGGAACCTGCCATTTTTGAAACCAGAAATCAGAGTCACTTCTCTAGTTTCAATCAGTGCCTTCTGAAAACCAGATTTTCAAAACCAGCAAATCAAGACGGTTCAAAAAAGTACCCACAAGCTTTGGTTCTGATGAAATTTTGTTTTTGGGTCTCACCACGAGTTTTAATGGGTAGATCAAAATTGAATTTTATTGAAACTAGTGCTTGCGGGTACTTTTCTGAACCGTCTTGACTTCCTTAACTTGAAAAAATAAATTTCACGGTGATCTGACAAGTATTGATCGGGATACGGTAGAGTCAGGAATTATTACTCAGAGAAATTCTATAAAAACTGTCACAACTCTGCTAGTTTCTGTCAGATTACCCTGAAAACTAGAATTTCGAGCTCCCCGAGTGAATACGGTTCAGAAAAGTACCCACAAGCCCCGGTTCAGAGAAATTTTTTTTTTGGGTCTCACCACGACCTTAAAGGCGCATAGGTAGGTCAAAAACGAGAGTGAAGGGAACCAGGGCTTGTGGGTACTTTTCTGAACCGTCTTGACTTCCTGAATTCAAAAATGACATCTAATTTTCAGCCGGACCTCGACGACGCCGAATTGGTCTGCACTCGCCCGCGAATCATTCGACACACAGTTGAAATCGACGACTTGGGTGATAATGTTTGGGCAAAGATAGGAGAGGTCGAATACCAAGAACGAGTACAGATAAAAGAAGCCAAACCCCGGAACAAAAAGAAGAGATCCGACATCTATACTCATTTCGATTATGTTCGAGAAGCGGTGTTCTGCCGAGGAAGTTTAATGCGTCCGAAATATAACGAGTTCAATCCGGAGCCGACCACTCCTGTCATCCATCATGTACTTTCTCATGACTGTGAAGAAGTCACTTATCTTTATAACCTGGATCATGAGACACGCCCGATAATTGGAAAGAAGAGGAAGGAGGAGTTTGGAGAAAAGTACTTTCACGCACCAAAAGTGATCACTGAAGCAGGTTGGTAATTTTTTTTCGGATAAAAACGAAACTAGGATTTTTGGAGTCAGCATGTCGAGAAGGTTCAGAAAAGTACCCACATGCCCTAGTTACCTTCATTTTCATTTTTGACCTACCCGTTCGTGGCGGGACCCAAGAAAGAAATTTTCTCAGAACCATGGCTTGTGGGTACTTTTCTGAACCGTCTTGACTTCCTGATTTCAAAAAACTTGTTGTAAGAGCAATTCGACAAAAACTAGTCGAGTTATGCCAGTTTGTATCGAATTGCTCAGCATAAAAACGCCTAAAACTACCGTGAGCCGGTCAATTGTTGACAGATCTTCCTAGAACCGAGATTTTTGAAATCAGCATGTCATTTCGGTTCAGAAAAGTACCCACAAGCCCTGGTTCTGAGCAATTTTCATTTTTGGGTCCCGCCACGACTTTCAAGGCGCATAGGTGGGTCAAAAACGAGAGAGAAGGGAACCAGGGCTTGTGGGTACTTTTCTGAACCGTCATGGCTCCCCGATTTCAAAAATTAAGGTCTCCAGGCGATCAGACAGAAAAAAGTAGAGTTATGCCAGTTTTCATCGAATTGCTCAGAATAAAAACGACTAAAACTGCTGTAACTTGGCGAATTTCGCTCCAATCCCACGGAAAATAGAATTTTTGAAATCGGAGAGTCATTCCGGTTCAGAAAAGCACCCACAACCCCTAGTTCTCTTCATTTTCATTTTTGACCTACCTATGCGCCTTTAAATTCGTGGCGGGACCCAAAAAAAAGAAAATTTCTCAGACCATGGCTTGTGGGTACTTTTCTGAACCGCCCTGACCTGCTGAATTCAAAAATCAGGGTCTCGAGGCGATCAGACGAAAATTGACGGTGAAAAACTCCTCAGAATTAAAAATATACACTCAAATTTCCAGAAAAACGTCGCCGTGCAAAACAACTGAAGGAGTGGGAGGAGGCCGATGCTCAAATTAAAGCAGATAGAGAGGCTCAGAAGGCACTCCCAAGAGAACCGTGTGGGTGCCGCCCAGGTCGCCCAGGACACTGAATTTCAGATTTTTCGGATCATTTTCTATCGATTTTTCTCTTTTTTTTGAAAATTTATCCTGATTTTTTCTCTGGTCATAGACCTTTTTTTTCTTACTTTTCCCACGGTTCTTGTCCCCAAAAGCTCATAATTCTCAACCCAAAGATTTCCCTTCTCTCTACCGATTTCGGTTATTTTTTCCTCGTTTTTCCATTGTTGTTTCACCGTTTTTTACCGTTTTTTTCCTGTTGCCTGTTGCTCAGAATAAAATAAAAATTTTCAGGTTCACACAATGCAGAGAAGAGCAGTGGACAATGCAGCGAACCATGCAACGCCGGTGGCACCACCAGCGGCGGCTCGTCGACCGGTGAGTCAATTTTTTCTAGTCAAATTTCTTCTAATCCAATTGAAAACTGGATTTCTGAAATCAGGAGGTCAAGCCGGTTCAGAAAAGTACCCACAAGCCCTAGTTTCGATGAAATTTGATTTTGACCTACCCTTACGTGGCGAGAACCAAAAAATTAATATTTCTCAGAACCAGGGCTTGTAGGTACTTTTCTGAACCGGCTTGATTCGCTGATATCAAAAAACTGATTTTCAGACCGGTCGGACCAAAATTGGCTGAATTATGTCAGTTTTAGTAGGATTGCTCAGAATAAAAATTTCTAAAACTACCGTAACCCATTCAAATTTCTTCTTATCACCATGAGAGTTAGGTTTTTGAAATCAGAAAGTCTAGACGGTTTGAATGAAGACCCACATGCTCTGCTTCCCTTCATTTTCATTTTTGCCCTACCCATGCGCCTTTAAATTCGTGGCGAGACCCAAAAATGAAAATTTTATCAGAACCAGGGCTTGTGAGTACTTTTCTGAACCGTCTTGACCCGGGGAGCTCAAAAATATAGTTTTCATCGAGTTTGGTGCAAAAGTGATCAAGATCGTGTCGAGACCCAAAAAATCGCAAAAAATCAAAATTTTCCAAAACCTAGTCATGATTATACTCTTTCAAACCGTCTTGACACCCTGATTTCAAAAATTTATTTTTCATACAAAATAGGATCAAATTTGACTGGGTTACGGTACTTTTTTACTTTTTTTTTTTGGGATTTTTCGGAAAATTGCTCAGAATAAAAAAAAGCAAAAAAAAATTTCTAGGTAGGTCCCCGAGTCGTCCTCCGAACCGTGTCAATCGACGACATGCTCGCAAACAAAGCTGTCGAAAACGGAGGATCTCAAGAGCTCCAGAACGTCCAAAAATTCGTCACGTGGCTCTTCAACCACATCTCAGGACACGAGCCACAGAGTGAGGTGATAGTGGCCGTCACGAATTTCAACACGGATATGGTCACGTACTTGTATAATTTGGACCATGCGACTCATCCGATCCTGGGAGGTGCCAAGCAGGACTACCTGTTTGAGTTCCATCACCGGGTCTATGGAGATCATTCCGGTATGTTATTTTTTGCCGTAACCGGGGAAAATTTAATGGGATCCCTTTGAAAATAGGTTTTTTGGAATCAGCGCGTGAATACGATCCGAATGAGTATACTCATGACTGTGTTTTGAAAATTTTTTATTTTTTAGAATTTTGGGTCTCGCCACGATTTCGTTCAACATTGCCTCAAACTCAGTGAAAATAAATTTTCTGAACTCCCCGAGTCAAGTCGGTTTAGAAAAATACCCACAAGCCTTGGTTCTGAGAATTTTCCAGTTTTGGGTCTCGCCCCGATTTGGTAGGTCAAAAATTAAAATGAAGGGAATTAGGGCTCGTGGGTACTTTTCTGAACCGTCTTGACCTCCTGAACTCGAAAATTATACTTTTATGGTTCTAGGACGGTAATTGACCGATTTACAGTAGGATTTTAGGAAACAACATTTATCGAAAAAAAATTTTCCCTGTTTCAAATATTTTCCTGAATCTGACTAGCAATTCTCGCCTTCGGCTCGAATTGCTAGATGCGGCTGCGCCGCGTGTGCGCGGCTTCGCCGCGCGGGCGGCTGCGCCGCCCAATACGCGGCTGCGCCGCGTAAGAGGCGCGGCTTCGCCGCTTAAGAAACACGGCTGTTCCGTGTTTTCAGCCGTTATGTGAAATGAGCGCTCGACTGATTGCGAACTTGTTGAATTCTACTCAAATTTACTACACTCGATTTATATTCCTATTTGAAACCATCAATAGAAAAAGTCATTAACACATAATTTCGAATCAAAATGAACTCAAATGTGTTTCCAAAAAAAAACAAAAATAATAACACTGCAGGGGTTTGAACCCCGACCGGGTATTTCACAGCCAGCTTCACTGCCCACTCACAGGTCATTCGTGGGTAGATCCGTTACGACGTTGGGTTTGTTTTTCTTGTCTTTATGCATCCATCACAACTCTGTTTGCGGACGAGCGTTCGCAAACGGACCGTAAATTTCAGTCGCAAACTGACCGTATACGGCTCTGTGCTTCTACCAATTCTTTTCGTTCCTAGAAGCTCGTATCTTTATCAATTTTATTTTTTTCAACACCAGATTACCAAAGAACAGGAAAAAAAATGAAATGGTAGCAACTGATCAAAATTTTAGACATCATTTTCGCAAAAGGGTGGGTTACGGATCCGTAACGAGGCTCGTTTTTGATACCAATCCGGGCCGTGCGCGGCTCCGGTGCATCCGTAACGGATCGAACGCGAAAAACCTGTGACTGCGCCAATAGGCCACACCTGGGAGGCGACTCATGCTGCCTACAAGTAGATGAACACTGTCGACACCGTGAGTGGTGTGCAAAGGGTCCTCGGTTGCGGAGTGTTACACTTGTGCGGATGGGTTCGATCGAGAAATAAAACTAACTTCGCCAATACTTATCCTATCGAAATTTCGTTCCGGCCATCCATTAGATATCGGTTTGAAATGATATTTTATCATAAAAACAAAAAAGTTTTAGTAGAAAAATCAGATTTTTTTCGGTCTCAAACGATTTCCTCAGTACAAAATTTTCGTTTTTTGAGTTTTTCGCGAAATTTTTCAACTACGACCCCACATGAAATTTATACCATTCGATAGAGAATTTTCTCCTCTACAAAAAAGTGTCATTACAATCCTGGTTTTCGCGAAAAATCCGACTCAAAAACTTCAAAAAATGAGGTGGCGGAAAAGAGGGGAGAGACGGATTTTTTGTCTTTTTTTTTTCATTTTTCGAAATATCCGATAGATCGGTGATATATAGAGCCGCGCTCGTAACTCCATCTTCTTCAGGAGCAAAAAATACCCCCAGAAACGAAAATTTAGACTGATACGACTTTCCCAACTCGAGATTTGGGAAGGAAAGTGAAAAAAACACCCAAAAAATGGTCATTTTTGGTGATTCACTCTTTTATCGTTTTCAAAGCTCAAACTCAATATTTTTAGATGGGGTTTTGACTACGATTTAGAGAATCACATGCTTCATCTAAGTTTTGAAGCAGAAGTCAAAATCTCAAAAACTGACCGAGTTATAAGCGATAAACCCCAAAACCCTCAGTACTAAGGCGCGCGTTGAAAAGGACACTTTTCGTTCCGGAGCTCATATACGGGCTCCAAGAGCTCCAATCACGTGCCCTTTTGGTCGCCACTGCGGGACAGACTTTTCCAGAGTGCCCCCAAATTTTCAGACCGATATCTCTATTCCGAGCCGAGTTATTAATGCAGTTCTGAGCGTGACATTTTTTTGTTACAAAAACGTTGAAAAAAATAGGCTCCGCCCCTCCAACGCGCATCGCTGGACTTTCGGGATATAAAGGAGAAGGCAGAACAGTGTCGACACATTCTTGTTTCGTATTCGGGTTTTATCCAAATATTAGTTTCACTGTTTCAAAAAAATTCTGAAAAATTGCTATCCCTACTGAAAATTGATGGATCATTCAAATTAATTTCGAAAAAAACCGGGAAATCGTATTCAGATCCAGAAGAAATAAGAATTTCCGAAATCAGCGCTCTGAAACGGTTTGAATGAGTATAATCATGAGTAGGTTTCGGAAATTTTTCATTTTTGGGTCCCGCCAAAAATTTAAAGGCGCACGCGTAGGTCAAAATTGAAAATGGAGGGAACTAGGGCTTGTGGGTACTCGTTTAAACCGTCTTGATCTTCTGGGTTTAAAAATTCGATTTGCAAAACGATCTGACCGAAATTGAGTGGGGGTACTGTAGTTTTATTCTGAGAAATTCGTAGAAACTGTCTTAAGTCAACCAAAATTAGCCGGACCCAGCTGATAACTAGATTTTTGGTTTCAGCAAGTCAAGAGGGTTCAGAAAAGTACCCACAGGCCCGGGTTCTGAAAAATTTTCATTTTCGGGTCCCATCCCGACTTTAAAGGCGCATAGGTAGGTCAAAAATGAAAATTTCTCAGAACCAGGGCTTGTGGGTACTTTTCTGAACCCTCTTGTCGTCCTGGGTCTAAAAATCGTATTTTTAAGACAAAATTTCAGCTCAAAACGCTCTCTACCGCCTGGGAATGCGTTGCGAGGCGAGAGCTCGGGATGATGCTTTGGAAGAGGAAGCAAGACTTGCAGAGCTACGAGAGGAGCGTGGGAAGGAAAATTGATCGATTTTTCCTCATTTTTCGACAGTTTTTGCCTAGTTCTCATCGACTTTTGGCCATATTGGTCCCAATTTTTTCATCATTTTTCCTGGTTTTTTCATGCATTTTTCTCGATTTTTCTAGCCATTCCTCCTCTTTTTCTCCATGATACTACTTGAATTTTCTCAGAGCTTTTCACTTTTTTGCCGTATTTTTCTCGGTTTCTCTCGTCATTTTCCGTGTAATTTTTCCCGTTTCTCAGACTGAAATAAAACATATTTCAGGATCGAGGAACAGTTGCAAACGTACATTCTTGGGCAGTTCCGACAAGGCTTGGGTGAGTTTTTGCACTTTTTCGGATGTTTTTTGCCGTAAAATCTCCAGAAACCTTGAGAGAGTCATTCTGAAACTATGATTTTTGAAATCAACGAGTTAAGACGGTTCAGAAAAGTACTCACAACCCATGGTTCTGAACAAATTGTATTTTTGGGTCCACGCCACGACTTTAAAGGCGCATAGGTTGGTCAAAAATGAAAATTTCCCAGAACCTGGGCGTGTGGGTACTTTTCTAAACCGTCTTGACCTACTGATTTCAGAAATCAGGGTTTCGAGGTGATCTAAAAAAGATAAGACATTTTTGAGTACAAATGTTTTTTGAAACAGTAGATAACTAGATTAATTATTTTTGAAAACATCTTTTCCTACATTTTTTGAAGTTTAGTAAAAAAGAAGGTACTGTTACAAAAATTACCAAAACGTCTTCCCAGACAATTTTGTTAAAAACATTTTTGGAACAAAAAGAAAACATTAAATAAAAACTTTTTTTGCAATAAATATTTTTCTCGGTACGTTCTTTTGAAACAGTAAAAAAATAGTTATGTTTTTGTTTTAAAAAAAAAATTATTTTTTTTCGTAATAGAGGTATCGATTCTAGCAACAACATTAAAAATCATATCTTAAAAAATTTGTTCCAGAAACTTCTGGGACAGTGAATTATTTTAGACATTTCAAGTACCTCAAGATTGATGTTCAATTTCGAATGAAAACTATGCATTTTTGCTGAAACAGGGGAAAAAAATGCTAAAAATCCTTGATATTTTTTACCGTTTCCCAGAAAAGTGGTAATTTTTTGTATTTCCGCTTTTTTCAATTTTATTGAATTTATGAAATTTCCAGAAAAATGATGGCTGCACGGCGAGCACAACGCCGACAACAACTCCAAGATCCAGGAGTGAGTTTGCATCGTGGAATTTGGAATTCCACCAGATCCAGAAGGAACATGCGACCTCCGGAGCCGCATATCATGTTGGTGAGTGTTGGCCAGCTTTTTATTCTGAGCAATTCAAAAAATCTACAGTATCTCGGTCTATTTTTGTAAGATCAGTTTTAAATTCAGATTTTTGAAACCAGGAAGTCAAGGCAGTTCAGAAAAGTTCCCACAAGATTTTTATTCTTTGGGTCTCACCACGACTTTAAGGCGCTTGTATAGTTCGAAATTGGGAACGAAACCAGGGCTTGCGGTTACTTTTCAAGGCCATCCTGATTTCAAAAACACAGGTTTTGCGGAAATTGGGATAAAATATTGTCTCGGATACTGTAGGTTTCAGGATTTTTGGAGAGAAATCATTTTCGAAAAAATTTTTACTGTTACAAATATTTTCACACTTTGTACACAGTTCAATTTCATTGATATTTTCGTACATTGTATGGAAAAGTATTTCGAACTTTTTTTTTCTATTTCAAAAGAATTTTTCCCTTTATCAAATGAGAAAAGAATTGATTGTCTTACGACATTATTTTTTTTTTCCAAATTTAGCTTGGAACTATGAAAATGAAGAAAAAAAAATGAAATAAAGGTTTTTCATAAAAAAAAACTATGGTAAAAATCATTTGATAGTTTGAAAAAAATTTTGAAACAGTAATAAAATTCACGAAAGTTTTGTAATATTTGATTACTATCTTCTCCAATTTTTCGTCTAAACATTTAGAAAACAACTGAAATTTTCACAACAAAACTGTGAAAAAAATATTTGGACAAGAAAAAAATTGTTCTGTTTCAAAAAAATTCCAACATTTGTTTTTTTTTTGTTTGTTGGTAACAAAGATTCAATATCTGAGAAAATATTTCTTAACTTCAAATCACCATTGAAGATTTTTTTTAAATCTACAGTATCTTTATCAATTTTTGGAGGTTCGCTTTGGTAATTAGATTTTTGAACTAAGGCGGATAAGGAAAGTACCCGAAACCCTGGTTCTGAGAAAAAAATACGTCGAAAAATTATTGCTGTTTCAAATATTCATCAGGATTTGAATAGTTTTGACGGAGACGATTTGATTGTTGGTTTGAAAGAAATTTTTCATTTTTGGGTCTTGCCACGACCTTGAAGGCGCATGGGTAGATCAAAGTTCAAAATAAAGCAGGGGCAGTGTGCATTGTTTTCGTACCGTCTTATTCCTTGATTCCAACAACACAGGTTTTTCTGAAATTTGAAAGAAAATTGACCGGGATACTGTGGGTTTCTGGATTTTTGGAGAAAAAATTTCGGAAACTTTTTTAACTGTTACAAATATTTTACTTTCTGTACACAGTTCAATTTCATTGATATTTTTGTAACTTGTATGCAAAAGTTTTTCCAAAATTTTTTTTTCTGTTTCAAAAAATGTTTTCCCTTTATCAAATATGAGAAGAATCGTTATTTTTCTTTTACAATTTTTTGTAGTAAGGATGATAAAGGTCAGTGAAAAAAAGTTTCAAAAGTAAATATTAAAAACTATTATACATTTATTTTTCAAAAATTCAAGACCAAAGAAATCTTTAAGAAAACTTTTCTTGTCAACAAACAAGCATAGATGTATCAAACTTGCCTGAGAAAATTTTTGAATCGAAAGTTTTTGAAACAGTGAAAAAAATTATCCGAAAAAATAATTTTTTTTTCTGTTTCAAAAAATTTGAGAAAATATTTTTTTTGTTGCTTGATCAATGTCTTCGGAAAAATAAATGACACTAAAAACATTTCCAATGAAAAATTTCAACTACAGAATTTACAATTTTATTTTACTGTTTCAAAAAAAAATCTCAAAAAAATTTTGTTTACTAAATATTGATTACATTAACAACATTGCAAATTATTATATTTATATGAAGTTAAAACAAATTTTCCAGACCCCACCCCGTCGCCTCCAGTACCTTCCCAAGCGTATCCCTACCAGGCGTCCGAAAAATCTCCGAGTCCGCAAAATCTCAGTTTGTCGCCTAGAGCAGATAATGGAGCACCCGAATATGGCCACTTCCGAAGAAAAAATATTATATTATTTCCTGAAACATTTTTGGGAAAGATATGGAACGGCATCACTGGTCCGAGGGGACCCCACAGACTCCCCAATAGTCGAGTTCAGGACCACCGATGATCCTGAGGAGGCCGAATACTTATGGAACCTAGACTACAAGGGACCCATGCCTGGAGGTGAGTTTTTTCGGAAATTTCGTGGGAAATCTGGAGAAGAACCGGCTAAAAACGAGCAAAAATGACCAAAATTGAAAAAAAAATGTGAAAAAATGGGCGGAGCTACCGTAATCCTACAGTAATCCGGCCAATTTTAGTCCAATCATCTTGACATACAGATTTCTGAATTCAGCAGGTCAAGACAGTTCGAATGAGTACCCACAAGCCCTAGTTCCCTCCAATTTCGATTTTGACCCACCCATGCGCCTTTAAATTTGTGGCGAGACCCAAAAATGAAAACTTCTCGGAACCAGGGCTTGTGGGTGCTTTTCTGAACCGTCGTGACCCCCTGATCGCAAAAAACCAATGTACAAAAAAATTGTCTGATCAAAAATGACCGATATATGGAAGTTACAAGATCATTTATTCTGAGCAATACCACAATATCTATCGTAACTCCGTCAATTTCGGTCCGCCAGCAATAAAAATGATATTTTTGGAATCAGCAAGTCAAGACGGTTTGAATGAGTACCCACAAGCCCTGGTTTCCTTCATTTTCAATTTTGACCTACCTATGCGCCTTTTTAAATTTAAAAATTCGTGGCGAGACCCAAAAGAAAAAAATTTTCGAAGCCATGGGTTGTGGGTACTTTTCTGAACCGCCTTGGCGCTCTGATGTCAAAAATTCAGCTTTCAATGAGATCTGATCGAAATTGACCGAGATACTGTAGATTTTGTAAAATTGCTCAGAATAAAAAATTTGAATTTTCCCAAAGTATGCTTTGTTTATACTTTTCTGAACCGTCTTGACCTCCCAAACTCAACCAAAATATTTTCAGCCGACCAAACTCCGCCTCCTCGCCGTGGGTACCGTGCCCCCGAGATCAGTTCCATCCCGAAACCCAAAGCTTTCCAAGACACCTCTCAACCGGAAACCCCCACAGACACCCCACAAGATCCATTCAGCACGCCTCGTCGAAAACGGAATCCAGATGCCAGCGAAGAAGAATTTTGACATTTTTTTCGGAATTTTTTTGAATTTTTTTCCATTTATCCCCTACCTCCTACCGTATCCCTGTACATTTTCTACCGTATTTACTCGTTCCGTTTATTTCTCGCAATGTTTTTTTGACAAAATAAAATTTTTTAGGGGAATGACGGAATCACCTGTCAAAAGTCAACCGGGACGACCGCCAAAGCAGAAGGTGAGTTATTTGGTACCGTGACTCGGTCAACTTTTGTCGAGCCGAGTTGAAAATAGGATTTTTGAAATCAGGACGTCAAGACGGTTCAGAAAAGTATAATCATGACTAGCTTAAGAAAAAATATTTTTTTGGGTCCCACCACGAAAATAAAATTACTGTATCTCTGGCAGTTTGAGAGCAATATCGATGAAAATTGCAGCATTAGGATCAGCAGGAAAAGACGATCCAGAAAAGTACCCACAACTCCTGGTTCCGAAAATTTTTCATTTTTAGGTCTCGCCACGATTTTAAAGGCGCATGGGTAGGTCAAAAATGAAAATGATAGAAACCAGGGCTTGTGTGTACTCATTCGAACCGTCTTGACTCACTGAATTCAAAAATCTTGTTTTCAAAAGGATCCCAATCAAAATTAAGACCGAAAAATTTTCAGAGAGTGGCGATAGGCAAAATTGGACGACTGTCGAAGGAGGAGGTGAGTCATTTATTATTATATCCCGGTCAATTTTCGTCAGATCTTTGTTAAAGCAAGATTTTTGAAATCAGGGGGTTAAGACGGTTCAGAAAAGTATAATAGTATAATCATGACTAGGTTTTGAAAATTTTGATTTTCGAGATTTTGGGCCCCACCACGAAAATACCGTATCTCGATCAACTTTCCACCAAGGGCGATAAAATTAGCACCGCTGGAAATAGCAAGAGAAGACGATTCAGAAAAGTACCCACAAGCCTTGGTTCTGGAAAAATTTTCATTTATGGGTCCCGCTACGACTTTAAAGGCGCGACTTTAAAGGCGCATGGGTAGGTCAAAAATGGATCTGAAGGGAACCAGGGCTTGTGGGTACTCATTCAAATCGTCTTGGCTTCCTGATTCGGAAAATCGCACTTTCGAACCGGTACAATCCAAGTTTACCGGGTTATTGTAGATTTTTCGGCAAATTTAGTACAAAAAATTCAAAGTTTCACTTTTTCAGATCTTTGACCGGAACATATCCATTACATGGGAGGAATCTGTGCTATATGCGTCTCGGGACATCGATTATGTTCCTGAAGGAGAATTTTTGAAGAGGTTGATGGAGGAAAATTCAGAATTTTCTGAAGAGGAGGTGAAAATTATTTTTTTTTTTTGAACTTTTCCCAAAAAAATATTACTTATTTTTCGATTTCCAGATCCAAATTGCCTTCCGGAAACTAAATGAAGAAGCCAAGAGAATCTTTGATGAGAACCAGGCGATGGTGGAAGCGGATAAAGTGAGTTTTCCTAGTTTTCTTTGGAAAAATGTTTATTATTCTGAGCAATTCAACATATTTCAATTTTTTTCTCGATAATTTTAGTCAGGTCGCTCTGAAATCGTGATTTTCAGATTCAGGGAGTTGAGCTGGTTCGATTGAGTACCCACAAGCCCTAGTTCCCTACATTTTCATTTTTGACCTACCCACGCGCTTTTAAAATCGTGGTGGGACACAAAAATGAAATTTCATCGGAACCAGGACTTGTGGGTACTTTTCAGAACTGCCTCGACCTGCTGATTTCAAAAAATTTAGTTTCAAAGCATAATTCTGAAATTTTCAGCCCGTTCAACAGGAAACCATGTTCTGGGGCAGCCTGGCGGAGTTGAATGAAAATGAGGCAGTTTCGGATCGGGAGGTAGGTCACTTTTGATCAGAATATGATAATTCCTGTTATATAACAATCGAAAACAAGAGGAAGTACAGAGAAAACCGCGAAAACTAGGTTAAAATCGGCTGAAACAGAGAAATTTCGCTGACAAAACTACCGTAACGGTCGCTCCATTCCTGGTCGGATCTCCCTGAAAATATGACTTTTGAAATCAGCGAGTCAAGAGGATTCAGAAAAGTACCCACAAGCCCTATTTCTGAAAATTTTCTTTTTTGGGTCTCGCCACGACTTTAAAGGCGCGTGGGTAGGTCAAATTAAAAATGAAGGGAACCAGGGCTTGTGGGTACTTTTCTGAACCGTCTTGACTTGCTGGTTTCAACCAGCCTATTTTCAAAAAGATCAGGCCAAAATTGACCGGGTTACGGTAGTTTCAATTTTTTTCACACTCACTATGAACAATTTTCTGTAGAGATTAGAGAAAATTGACACGATTTTAGCCCTCCTTGATCGGTTTGCTTTCAGATAAAAGTCTGGCTACTGGAACACCCTCCATCACAGTGCACCCGTAAAAGACCGGCTCCAAAGAAAAAGCTAGTGCCCAAGGAACCTGAAAGGACAGATTTGACTGAAGAAGAAAAGGTAACCTATTTTCTACAAGACTACCGTATTTCTCTCGAAACTGAAATTTTCGAAATCAGCGTGTCAAAACAGTTTAGAAAAGTACAAAAATGACATGTTTCAGAAAAATTTTGAAATTTCGAATTTTTTTTCTGACCAATTTTTGAAAAGCTACCATATCTCGGTCCATTTTTATAAGATCTTCATGAAAATAATATTTGTGAAATCAGGAAGTCTAGACGGTTCAGAAAAGTACCCACAAGCCCTGGTTCTGAGAAAATTTTATTTTTGGGTCCCACCACGAATTTAAAGGCGCACGGGAAGGTCAAAATTGAAATTGGTCAAAAACTGGCCTTGTGGGTACTCATTCGGACCGGCTAGACCTCCTGATTCTGATAACCATAATCTTATTAATTTTGATCCGATTTTGACCGAGATACGGCAGTTTTTCGTGGTGAGACCTAATAAAATTTGTGTTTCTCAAAACCTAGTCATGATTATACTTTTCTGAACCTTTTTGATTTACTGATCATGAAATTTCAGGTCTCACTCTATTTTTTCAAATGTTTTTTTTCCAGGCCGCCCGTGTGACAGACTTGATTGACTCGGTGTCAAAAGGAGAAACCTCCCAGGTGAGGTATAACTTTTTTTTTTTAATTCGAAAATTGGATTTTTATCGTCGAATTCGGATTCAGCTCGTCATGACGGTTCAGAAAAGTACTCACAAGCCCTACTTCCCTTCATTTTCATTTTGACCTACCCATGCGCCTTTAAAATCGTGGTGGGACCCAAAAATGAAAATTTCTCGAAACCAGGGCTTGTGGGTACTTTTTTGAAACGTCTTGGCCCCCTGATTTCAAAAATTTGTTTTCAAAAAATAATTTTCATTTTTTTAGGACTACACACCCGATTCCTTCCCAACATTAATGGAATTGAGAATGATTTCTGATGTAGTCCCACCAAAAATTCCAAAAGTTCCAAAAGTTCCGAAAGTGGCGCCACCTACAGTGGTAAGGATTTTTTTTCGATGAGACTTAAAAAAAATGTGAAAAAATATCGAAAAACGGCCTGATATGGCCAAAAATGGGCGGAGCTACCGTAACCCTATAGTAACCCTATCAATGTTGATCTGATCCCTTTGAAAATATCTTTCTCTTGAGTCTTTTGAGTCAGGAGTTCAAGAGGGTTCAAACGAGTACCCACAAGCCCTAGTTCGCTTCATTTTGATTTTCGACCTACCCATGCGCCTTTAAATTCGTGGCGAGACCCCAAAACGAAAATTTTTTTCAGAAGTAGGGCTTGTGGGTACTTTTCTGAATCGTCTTGATCCCCTGATTTCAAAAATTCAATTTTCAATTTGATCAGACCTAAATTGACCGGGCTACAGAAGCTTTTTTGGAATTGCTCAGAATAGAAAACGAGTACCTTGAAAACGTTATATTGCTATTTGAAACAAACCAATTTTTGAACGAGATTTTTTGAAACAGAGATAAAAACTTTTTTTTTTGAAAAAAACTATTTTTTTGCAGAAACATCCCTTGTCTTACTCCAAAACAAACACCATTCCAATGCTACTGGCTGGAGCACAAATCGGAGGAGCACAGAGTGGTCCAACAGTGGCTGAGTATCTGAAAAGCGGAAAGTTTGCTGTCCAAAAGCGTCCGAATGACCCAAATGATTGGGTTTCAGTCTTACAGTCAGGCTTAGGCTCCGGCTCAGACTTCGGCCAATGCTCAGCTTCCGGCTTTAGTTCAGGCCCAAACTCGGGGTCAAGCGCGGCCTCAGGTCTGACAGTGGGAGAGTATCTGAATCAGAAATTGTTGACTGAGGGCCTAATCCCGGCCTTTGCTTCAGGCTCGGCTTTTGATTCAGGCTCGGCCTTAGGGTCAGGGTCAAGCTCGGGCTCAGGCTTAAGACATCAGAAGCCAGCTAAGGTCATGGAAGGATGCTCAAGACCAAACGAGGGCTCAGGCCCGGCTTTAAGTTCAGGCTTGGCCTTCGGTTCAGGCTCGGTCTTAACCTCACGCTCAGGCACTCAAGTTGATCAGCCTAAAAAGCCTCAGGACCATCAAGAGGTTCGAGAAGAACAAGCTCGTGAGGCCTTAGGATCAGGCCTGGTCTTAGGCTCTTCAGGCTCGGCTTTAGGTTTAGGCTCGACTTCAGGCCCAAACTCAGGATCAGGATCAGGCCTCCAAGCTGGGGAGCCAGAAAAAAATGATGCACAAAATCATTCTAAGGCTCCTCAGGAAGACCACGCCCCTCATCCCTCAGACTCAGACCCAAGTCCCCAGGACCCAAATGCCGACCTCGAGGAGGACCGGGATCTCCTCGAGACCTCAAACTCAAGCCCCCTGGACGGCTCTCAAGCTCAAAGAGATGAAGTTTCTCAGGAAGATCTTGACGCCTTAAGACTAGCCGCAGGATATCGAGACTTGGGACCGCAGTACGACGATGATGGGGCTCAGAACTATTTTTATCCTGAGGACGACTTTTTTGAGGAGGACCAGGGGGGTTTTGAGCCTCAAAATGGTTCAGGAGCACATGAAGATCCCGAACAAGAGCTTGACAATCTAGGTTCAGTCTCACAGGATGGCTCTCAGGCAGTTGATGGAGTTGAAGATCCTGAAGTTTCGGGAACACGACAAATGCCAGCTGAGGAGGATCATGGAGAGGATTTGGGACCCCAGGAGGAGGCCGGAGCCGACTCGGAACCAGAACCTGAATACGACGACGATAATCGACAAGATTCTGCAGGTTCAAGCCTCGAAGGTAGCTCTCAGGCTCAGGAGGATCACACTTCTGATTTAGCCCAGATGCCAGTTAAGGACCTTGAAATGAATTCAGGCTCAGGCTCGAATGAGGATCCTGCGGAGTGCTCAGAACCTTTGGAGGACGCTCAGGGAGCCAAGAGCCCTGGAAATTCTGGGTCAGGGACAGAGGCCTCAAGCTTGGGAACGGAGGACTTAGGCTCAGGGGCTGAAGCTTCAGGACCAGATGCAGTGCCTGAAATGGCCGCTGAGCATCCTAATCCTCTGGCTCACGAAGATGAAGACCTTGAGCTTGAAGAGCAAGAGGCAGAGTTAGGACCGGGAACTCAGAACGATTTTGGGCTTCAGGACCGTCTAGGCCCTCAGGAAGATCAAGATCCTCAGATTTTGGAACCAGGCTCAGGATATCAAAACGTGGTGCCGAACGACCCATGAACCTCAAAACTATTATATAGCTTCTGAAGATTTGGAGCCTGAGCAGCAGGAAGATGAAGAGCCTCAGGAAAATTTCGAGCCTAGAGAACACTTGGAGCATCAAGATCAGGCTGGAAACGACGCTTATGAGCCTCAGGACTGTCAAAATCAAGATTCTGAGCCTGTAGACCAAGAAGTAGAAGACCTAGGACATCAGGAAGGATTCGAGCTTCAGGACAACCAAGGCTCTCTGGATCAAAATGCTCGAGAGCTCCAGGCCTCGAGCCCTGGCTTAGACTCAGGACGCCAAGACCTAGAGGATCAATACAAAAACGACGAGGTGGACACTTTTGGACTTGAGGATCTGGATGAAGAAGATTCTGGACGATGGGGGGATGAAGAGGAGGACTCAGTACATCAGGATCAGGACTATGAAGACTTTGAGCATCCAGGTTCAGGCCTAGCCTCCGGATATCAGGATTTGAGGGCTCAATACAAGGATCAAAGGCTTCAGGACTATTATGAGGCTCGGGGAGAGGAAGATGACGAGCTCAAGGACCAAGAGAAAGAAGAAATTGAGCTCCAAGAAGTTCGAGAGCCGGAGCTCCCAGGATCATTAGTCGGACGTCAAGATTTCAAACCCCAACGTCCTCATATTGAGCTTCAGGAGTATCAAGATCCGAACCTCACTGAGCCGGAGCCCATGGATCCCACAGGACCGCTGCTGCATTGGAGTAAAAATGTCAATTTCGGTGCTCACAAGCGCCTCAGAACGCCTGAGCCCGAGGTGGAGCCCCAGCCAAAGCAGTTCAGCCCAGAACGAGGACACTACTCTGGAATTCCGGTGTGGGAAATGTACCAACGTGCTAAGAAAATGTTCGAAGACCTTGCGAAGAAAGAAGCCCTAAGATCTTCAGGTACAGTGACACTAGTACCTACAGTAAGCCGGTTAATTTTAATGGGATTATTTTGAAATTATGATTTTTGAAATCAGCAAGTCTAGACGGTTTAGAAAAATACCCACAAGCCCTGGTTCCCGCCAATTTTATTTTTGACCTACCCATGCGCCTTTAAAGTCGCGGCAAGACCCCAAATTGAAATTTTCTAGACCTAGGGCTTGTGGGTACTTTTGTGAACCGTCTTCTCTTCCTGATTTCAAAAATCTGATTTTCAAAGCGATCTGACTAGAACTGACAGAGAAAAGTTCAGATTTCTAAAATTGCTCAGAATAACTTTTGAAAACTAGACGATATTCACTCTTTGCAGGTCAACTACAAGAAAGTAGTGAAGACGACGATGAAGAATCTTTTGGAAGCGAAAGTCCGACAGACAGCTCTTCTAGCTCAGCAGCTCTGATACCTACAGGTACAGTAACCCAAGAAATTGGAAAAGCTACAGTAATCCGGTCAATTTGGATCGGACCACTTTGAAATCGTGATTTTTGAAATCAGCAAGTCAAGACGCTTTAGAGAAGTACCCACACGCCTAGATTCTGAGAAATTTTTATTTTGACCTACCCATGCGCCTTTAAAGTCGCTACAAGATCCAAAAATGAAAATTTTTCAGAACCAGGGCTTGTGGGTACTTTTCTGAACCGAATCGACCTTCTGATCTCAAAAATCATAGTCTTGAAACGATCTGACAAAAACTGTCGGAAATATCCTAAAATTTCTCAGAATAACTTTAGAAAAAAAATCATGTTTTCTGTTTGCAATAGAGTCCTTAAGTGCTGGAACACCCTCCCCCAGATATATTTTCGTGTTCGTGTTCTCCAGAAATATTTAAATCCAACATATCTGTTTCAAATTTTTCTGATGAATTGTTTTTAAACTCATTCAATTTTTTACTTGTAATAACGTTTTCTTCCTGTTGTAAATATTGTTTGTGTAAGAGGCTTTTTAGCCCTTCAATCAATTGAATAAATATCTATCTATCTATCAGCTCATGAACAAGAATGCCATGAAGACGACGATGAGGATTTCATTGGGTGTGAAAGTCCACAATCGACGAGAGACAGTGCTTCTAGCTCAGCAGCTCCGATTCCAACAGGTACAATAAATTTTGAAAAATAGATCATATTTCCTATTTACAGCTTGCGTGCAAGTGAACAGTGAAGATGATGACGGAGAATTTTATAAAAATGGAATTTCACAAATGCCGCGAGACAGTACACCACGCTCAGCAACCCCAATCCCTGAAGGTACCGTAACCGAAGATTTTTTTTTGACCACAAATCGATAATTTTTATTTCAGAACTCCACAACGACTTTCTTGAAACTCCAGAACTGGTTGCCATCACTCGAAGAGAAAAAACACCAGAAGAACCAGGTACAGAACCCCCCAAAATGTTCTAAAGCTACAGTAACCCGGTCGAGTTTGGGCGGATCATCTTGAACTATAGATTTTTGAAATTAGCGAGTGAAGACGGTTCAGAAAAGTACCCACAAGCCCTAATTCCCGCCAATTTTATTTTTGACCTACCCATGCGCCTTTAAAGTCGCGATGGGACCCAAAAATGAAAATTGCTCAAAACCAGGACTTGTGGGTGCTTTTCTGAACCGCCTTGACCCTCTCATTTCAAAAATCCGGTTTTCGAAGCGATCCGACAAAAACTGACCGAGAGATATCAAGATTTCTATAATTGCTCAGAACAATTATCCAAACATAGAACATATTTTCTGTTTTGCAGCTCAAGAACAAGAAAACGATGAAGACGATGATGAAGAATCTTTTGAAAGCGAAAGTCCGAGAGCCAGTTCTTC
>GL380553.1:0-28229 GCA_000143925.2 Caenorhabditis brenneri
GACACATTAAGGATTGTATGAGTCATGCTCCAATACAAATGATCAAACCTTCTAAAGACTATACAGAGTTTTCTGGAATTCAAAAGACTCAGAAACATAGATATGTGTGTTACGCAGATTTTGAATCTGTCATCTATAAAATGGATAGTGTAAGTAATTCATCTGATAAATCTTGGAGTGAGAATATTGGTAAACATGTTCCTTCCGGATTCTGTGTAATTGTAGTTGATTCTCATACAAAAACTATTTACGAAATGAGAAGCTATGTTGGATATGATTGTGTTTTCGAATTTAACAAATATATTCTAGATGTATGTGCAAGATTGTTAAACATTTCTGATGTTGAAATGAATCAGTTGACTAAGGAAGAATGGGAAGATTTAGATAACTGTGAATCATGCCCTGCATGCGGAAAGAAGTTTGATGAGCCGAATGAGAAAGTTAGAGACCACGATCATTGGACTGGAGAATACCGGGGTCCTTTGTGCAATAAATGTAACCTCCTGAAACGTAAGAATAAATTCATA
Source organism: Caenorhabditis brenneri (assembly GCA_000143925.2). Lineage (NCBI taxonomy): Eukaryota > Metazoa > Nematoda > Chromadorea > Rhabditida > Rhabditidae > Caenorhabditis > Caenorhabditis brenneri. The sequence continues at coordinate 528 of GL380553.1, forward strand.
CCAGTATTTTTCCACAATCTTAAAGGTTATGATTCCCATTTGATTATTAATGATGAAAAGTCTGCTAAATTTCTTGTTGATGAAAAAGTCACAATTAAAAATATTTCTGCTAATATAGAAAAGTTTATCAGTTTCAGTTATCATTTTGAGGGAAAAGCATTTAATGGAGGATTGTATACAAAGAAATATGAAGTTAGATTTTTAGATAGTTACGGATTTATGGCATCACCCCTGGATTATCTTAGTAGCATATTGAAAAATGAACAGTGTGCTATTACAAAACAATATTATAAGTGTGAAGAAACTTTTATGCTCATGAAACGGAAAGGTGTTTATCCATATGATTTCATGGATTCCTTTGGAAAATATTCACAGCCAGAACTTCCTCCAATTGAATCTTTCTACAATACTTTAACCGGCGAGAACATAAGTAGTGAACGTTTTGAATATGCTCAAAAAGTTTGGAAAGAAACCAAATGTGAAACGCTTAAAGACTACACTGAAAAATATATGATCAATGATGTGCTTCTATTAGCAGATGTCTTTGAATCATTCAGGAATGTTTCTCTTGAAGTATACCAGTTAGATCCTTGTTGGTACTATACTTCTCCAGGACTTGCTTGGGATGCCATGTTACTCAAGACGGGTGTTAAACTTCAGACTATAAAAGATGTTGAAATGTACAATTTTATTGAGAAAGGTATACGTGGTGGTATGTGTAATGCAATGTTAAGACATTCTAAAGCAAATAACAAATACATGTCCGATTATAATCCCGATGAATTATCTAAATACTTACTTTACCTAGATGCTAATAATTTATATGGGTGGGCTATGAGTCAGAAACTGCCATATGATGAGTTTCAATTCGTTGAAGTCTTTGAATTAGAAATGATAGATGATCTTACAGCTAGTGAAAAGGGGTGTATTCTAGAAGTTGATTTGGATTATCCTGAAGAGTTACATGACAAACATAATGATCTACCTTTCTGTCCAGAAAATAAACGTGTTGGAACTGTTGATAAGTTGATAAATGATTTTAGCCCTAAAAAAAACTATGTCATACATTATAAAATGCTTCAGCAGGTTTTAGATCATGGCTTAGTGTTGAAGAAAATCCATAGAGTTGTCACCTTCAGGGAAAGTAATTGGTTAGCTTCTTACATAGAGTTGAACACAAAGTTGAGAGCAGCTGCTGAAAACGATTTTGAGAAGGACTTTTTCAAACTCATGAACAATTCTGTGTTTGGTAAGACTATGGAAAATGTTAGAAATAGAGTTGATGTTCATGTGGTATCAGATATGGATAAAGTAATGAAACTGGCAGGTAGCAATAATTTCAAACGGAGACATATTGTTAATGATAATATGATTTTAGTTGAGATGGCCCAGAAAAATATTAAATTAGATAAGCCTGTTTATGTAGGGATGTCAATTTTAGATTTGAGTAAATATTTAATGTATCAGTTTCATTATGATGTTATGCAGCCAAAATATGGTAACAATTTGAAACTGTGTTATCAAGACACTGATTCATTTATCTATGAGATTAAAACTGATGATATTTATGAAGATATGATGTCTATGAAGGAACATTTTGATTTCTCAGATTACCCGAAAGAGGATAAGTTGCATAGCATTGAAAACAAAAAAGTGATTGGCAAGTTCAAAGATGAGCTAAATGGTAAGATTATGACTGAGCTTGTTGCTTTCAGACCTAAACAGTATGCCTATAAAATTGATGATGGATCTGAGCAAAAGAAGAATAAAGGTGTGAAGAAAAATGTAGTTAACAAGGAAATGACCTTTGAAGATTATAAAAATTGTCTATTCAAAAGAACACTTGAAAGAAGACAGCAAGCACTAATCAATTCTCAGAAGCATGACGTTCACTCTGTTAAACAAATAAAAGTTGTATTGAATAATGTTGTTGGTGTGGACAAAGAAGCTAAAAGATATGTTGTTGATAATATAGAGACTTTAGCATTTGGACATTATAGGATAGGTAAGTAAATTGATAAACAAGACAAATCTAAATAAAACGAAATAATGATAATTAATTTTTTATAGAAAAAATACATGTTTCGCGCTCTTTAATGGTGGTTTCTTGATGGTTTTTGATTGTTTTTGAGGGAGTCGTTTGCAGGCGTGAAAATGGGTTGATTTGGGGGGTAAATGATTTGGTTTGGTGGGGAAATGGGGCCGTTTAAGCAATTTTTTGAAGTGGGCAAAAAGTGGGCAAAAAGGTGCGCCAGAGCGGACATTTATATACTACTGACGGAGCAATGTGCCGTACTGTGGGCCGTCAGTTCCGCGGATCCTTCTCGGAGTTGGCTCATAAATCAAATGAATGACGTGAGCTGTGTGAATCCTGTTACAGGATATGTTTGTGGAAAGAGGGCGACGGAGAGAAGAAGGAGATAATGTTTTGATGAGGATGTTCATGAGAATAAACTTTGTTTTTGTTGAATTTGAAACAAACTTTGACAGCGTACAAAGGAGAAGCCGACAGGAAGATTATGGTTTTGTTTTCTTGGAAAAACTGTTTCTGGTTTTGTAGAGGCTAGGAAAATTTCAAAAGAGCTCGATTATCATAACTCGCCCTCTAAAAATTTGCTGAAGTTACAAAAGTAAATGCCTCTGGTGGGTTCGAACCTAGGGCCAGATTCGTGCATCACCTTATTGCGCTACCGGCTGCCCAAAACAACCGGGAAGGTGCGACGACCAGGCTTGTCTTTAGCCGCCGGAGGAATAAAGTCCCCGTGGACTTTCATGTTCTACCACCTTCAGAAAAATAACTTTGCGACCGCCGATGTGCTAAGTAATCAGCGGTTTAATTCATAATTTCATGCCCTAGGTTGCCTAAAGCTCGGTTTTTGTGATTTTGAATTTTTGATCTAGGAAGTGTTGTTAATTTTGTGACGTATGACTCTTTTTGATGACTGGGAACCTTCGACAATATCTAGAAAATAGACATCATAAACAAGGTGGTGGAGGTGATAATGAAGCCGTACTGTTGGCCTCCAGCCCCTCGATGGATCGTCCTCGGAATTGGCTCCCGAATAAATTGGATGACGAGGCATGAGTGAATCCGACTGGAAGTTATCAGAGAATTGTTAGGGGATATGTTTGTAGAAAGAGGGCGACGGAAAGAAGAAGAAAATAATGTTTTGATGATGTGTTTATGGGAATGAATTTTGTTTTTGTTGAATTTGACACACACTTTGACAGCGTACAAAGGAGAAGCACCGGACAGGAAGATCGGGTTTATGTTGTTTCTGAAAGGCAGTTTTTGATTTTGTAGAGGTCAGGGAAGCTACAAAAGAGCTCGATTATCATTAGCCGCTTTTCCGAGTTTTATGACCAGCTTCTGCGGAATGTAAAGTGTGGCCACAGGTAAATTGCTAATTACTGATAGATGAGTTAGCATCCACTGATCAGCTTGCAATGAATCTTATAGATATATTATTCTAAAACTTTTTTTTCTGTGTGCTTGTCATTTTGTAGGACTTTGACATGCTCTAGGTTTGCTCATCGTGGTCCGATTTTCATGGAGTTTTCACATATCGAAAGAGCTCAATTTGAACTTCATGCCCGACTTTTTCATTCTTCATTTGGAGATCTGTGGAGCTCTGTGTTTAGATAAGGCTGACCAAGGCCTCCCGCGTTTATTAGTATGAGACAGAGGGCCCAAGTTGAGTTATACAGTACCGGCCATATTTATACGAACACCACGTGAAAATTCGGCTCCGCGTCACTTGGCAACTTGCCGATTCGCAACTGCGACATTTTGCAACTAACGTCGATTTCGCAACTGCGACGTTTCGCAACTATGACATTTCGCAACCAACCATCTCGCAACTACGACGTTTCGCAACTGACTTTGATAAGTAGAATGGACTTGTACTTCAGCCGAAAAGTATAAAAATTTCCTAGACTCATTTGACGATCTCAATGTTTTCATATCTTCACAATATCTCTTCTATATACTAAAGGAATAGCTCTGTGTGTCTGTGTGTCCAGCGCTTATCACTGAATAACTTTTGTGTCTCTGGACCGTTTGGTATCATATTTGGTATGTGGTCATGGGTCACCGAGCGCTTCAATTCCATAACGTTTGGAGCACGGCTTACTGTAGGGATACGGTAGCTACAGTAATCAGAGCTCTGGATAATATCTAGAAAGCGGATTCAGAGTGCACAGATTTGTTTGATTTTTTGCATGTACTATCTAAGGGACCCTAATAGTACATCATCAAAAAATGGTATAGATTACTGTAGGATTACGGTAGTTACGGCAGTCCGAAAACTCCACTGGCAAGCATTAGAGGATAACTTTCCAGAAAATTCTTCCTCTTTCCAGAAACTTCTAGAAACTTCCAGAAACGTCAAAATATGTAGTTATTTTGGCGGGAATTCAAACTTTCAAATTTTTTGGTACTTCAGAAGGAGACTAAAAGTGCATCACTGCCCAACGATTAAAAATGGGTTTGAGCATGGCAAATTAACCCCCCCCCCCCCCCATTGAGGAGCGCAGCGACGGACAAAAAGGAGGTGAGCCGCCGTAGGCGGCGCCACCGACTGGTCTTGATACTGTCAGGAAAGTGCTATGTATTCGGAAGATTGATAGAATAATATTGGTAGAAGCAACGAGTTCCTCGAATCCAAAACGGAATTAATCATCTTTAATTGTGAAAAATGACTATTAGCAATTCGAGAACGCATAAAACCTCAAGGATCTATCCGACTTTTTTGTTGTATACTGCTCTATAGCAAAAAACGCAAACGGAGATTTGAATAGGAGATAACAAACATTATATAGTACCACACCTTAAATTAATATTTTTTCCCAATTCTTTTTAACCGGATTTGCATGAGTAAGGGACAAGCGGTACAACAAATTTTAACTTAAAAAATTATGATATAAAAAATTATGAATTATGATATATTTAAAAAAAAATTTAAAAAATTATGATATATGAAGGAGAAAAAAATTGTGCTATATGAATGCTTATACTCTGTTTTTCATTTCTTGAAAAACACCAACGAAAATTTCGAGAAAGTGTGACAGACAATTTGTCTTGAGGGATTCAAAAAATTAATCAAGTTCAAGAAAACGAGAGATCTTTTATAGACGAATAAGGGTTCCCCAATGAAATTGTAATCATCAAAGTTGTGTCGTTAGTAGGAAACTGATGAGCAGCATGTCCTCACTTTTCCAGAAATTTATCCTGTTATTTGTCTAATGTATTTGCTAAGAAAGTGCTAAAGACGTACCAACCCACAGGAAGAAACTGCATTTGCACTAGGGGAAAGATTAATCCTGTAGAGGCAGATAACATCATAACATCAAAACATACGCTAAATAACAGTTAGCTCTACGCCTAGATTTAGAATGAAATCGAGATTTTTCTGACACCTACATTTCATTCTGCTCTATTAGAACTGCAAAAAAGTGAACGGAGATTCAAATACGAGATTACAGACTATATATTGGCTTCACACCTAACGTTGAAAATTTTCTTATCTAATGTTCTTCTTCCGGAAGTATTGTGGTATCCGTTCACTCATTTATGGTACTTTGTTTTTCAGATGTTTGGGAATCATTTTTAGTGTAAGTTTTTGTTGCTTCGTCGAAAACTATCAGAATTTTAATATTCTAGATCGGTTTATTAGAATTTCTCAGAAGTGTTATCGGAAACAGTGATGATTTACCATTGGATTATTTTGATGATCAATATTGTATGGAGTATAACTTTTTGGAGGCGACAGAGTCGTAAGTCTTTTTCCGTAAGTTCTGAGAATCCCGATTCTAAATTCCAGGTTCCGGCTATCCGATGACCTTGAACCTGTCTCTCTGGTCACTCATGGTACTTCTGATATGCTCAAACACTTTGAAAATATGCCTGCCATGTGGGATGGACCAATATCAATTGGCGTTTTTATTGACTCTGATTCTCAGCAAGTTTTGCAATACCTTGCTGATCTCCATCGATGTGATGAACAATTCAGTAGAAAAGTGAGTGACATCTGGACTCGCAGACGCATTTTATTCATTTTTCAGGTCACAGTTCACTTTGCCTACCGAAAATCTGCATTTCAAAAAGAATGCCTGATACGCGAGGCCCCAAAAATCAATACTTCCTGCCAGAAGTTTCTCCGGAATAAAGTATCAATAGCGAGAAGGATCCCGAGCCCATTTTTCCTGTACCCATACAATCTAATGAGGAATATTGCTAGGAAAGGAGCTAAATCTGATCTTCATTTTTTGATGGATGGAGATATGATTGTTAGTGTTGGGATGGCAGAGAAAATCACGAAAATTGCGAATGAAATGTTAGATGGAAACCAGAAAAATGTGTTGTTGGTGAGGAGATTTGAAAGTGAGAAAGGTACAGTAATCCCAAGGACTGTATCAAATTTGAGAGTGTCGATGAATGAGAACAAGTGAGTTTTTAGGAGGACCGAACTGAATAAATGGTCAATTCAGAACGTTCGAATTCCACCAGAAGTTCTGGTTTACCGGTCATCAAATCAAGAATTTACCGGAGTGGTTTGAAAAGTCGAAGAACAACATGGAAGTTACAAGCTGGGAAATTAACTATAGGTGAGTCTGTTTGAACGTCGCATATTCGGATGTTCACGTCTATTCTACAGTAACCCCAACTGGGAACCTCAACCAATTTTCCACCGAAACGCACCATATGGCCCTAACTACATTCCATCTAGAATCAAGACCGTATCATCTACGGTAGGTACAGTAACGCAAAAACTGAAAAACAAAAAAGAATAATTTCAGATCTACAAACTCTGCCGGGCCGGATATAGTTTCAATGTCCTATCCCACGTTTTCACTGTTCAGGAGGGAGTGAAACTGGAGGACACTGTATTTTCCCAGGCTGTAGCTCTACATCAACACAGGAATGCAAAAGATAGGTATGTCTGTGTGTCTGTACATCCGGATATTATTGAAAAGGAATTCAGAGCTTCTAAACGGTACACCCTGGAGATCAATGCGGAGTATCCGAATACATTGGAAAAATGTGGAGAATTTTACTTGTAGACCTCTCATTTTTGCAAACCACTGATCTTACTTTCTTGAAAACATGTGTTTATCAAATAATAATTGCATGTTGATTGTTAAGCCCCATGATTTCTTAACTTTACAAGGGAACCTCGACACCTTGTAACTCTGGAATTGGCTATAAATTTTATGAGAGGTTCATACCAGTCTAGATAGACACCAAAAAAATTTTTAGGATCGGCTGATCACTTTCAGCCTAGTCATGACGCCTGAAAGTCAGAATCAGTTTATTTTGGCTTGAAAACTCCGATTTTCGGGGGCTTTTTGAGACCTCCCAAGCTTTTTTCGAAGTGTTTTTTCTTGAAAGTGGTCTTCCAGCAGTCTAAAAAACATATTTTTGAAGTTTTAGCGAAGAAAAAATTTTGTCAGAAATTTAGAAAAAATTGATGACCAAAAAAAAGGTGCAAAATTTTTCGAAAAAAATGTTTTTCGAACTTTTTTTTCAAAAGGGTTACCAAAGTATCAAGGTCAATATGACACTGTTTTTGTAGATTTTTCAAAGTTTTAGACCTTTCACCAGTCATAGAAAAGGCTCATAAAAAGGATTTATAAATTTAAAAACTTACAAAAAAATTTTCCCTTATAATTTACGGGCGAACACACATATTATTTGGGCAATACCGATGGAATGCTGGGAGATGTGATTTTTCACCAGTATAAAAAATTTATCGGAATTGTGGTGACCAAATAAGACAGCAAAATTTTAATCATGTTGTCTTCTCTCATCTGCTGAAAAATCCAAAATACAGTAAACGAAGACGTAAGTTTGCATGCAATTAGACGAGTTGGATACCATAACATGGTTCTAAAAGAAGGGACCCATAGCAGTTTGAAAAGCGACCTATCGTCAAAAAGTGCATAAGCTTAAATCATTTCAGGCAGAATACACTTAACCAACAATTTCAAGACAACTTCAACATAAAAAACATTCGAGAACAGTATGGGCTTATTACGAAAATACAACATGTCACTTTGTGCCCCGTTTCTTCCCCCCCCCCCCCTTATATTAGATTTTTTCAAAAAGACAGTTGTCCTAAGGACACTCTTCAGATGCGGGGAAACACATCTGTAGTTTGGTGGGGGTGTTGTGCGGGTAGTTTAGAACAGATCTCCACTCTCAAAATGAAAAGATATCATCTTGAACTTGATCATTCCGAAAAATTTTTCTCAGCCTTTCTCCTCCCCGTTTCCCCTTTTTCTTGCCACTTATCTATTGTTATGATTTTCACATCTTCCAAACTACAAATGGATTCACGACTGAGAAGATATCGACTTGTGCAGTACTTATGGAAAGGTGAGAGCACCCCTATTTCCAGCAATCTAGTTGTTTTTCAGTCCAAAAGAAACGTCAATTAATATCAGTGTTCTTCATTTTCTTCCTGTTGTTTTTCCTCAGTTATCTGTTCTTATTGCAATTTTCTAAAGTGAGGATTCTCTTGAAAGAAGACTGAAAAAACTGAAAAAAAAAACTTTTCAGCCCTGCACCTCCCAGCTTCCCCCACAAATAGATCCAAATTGTTACTGTAAATCCCCAAAAACTGGGGAAGTATACAATTTTTGTTATGTGGACCCTCAGAATAGTACAAACATCGGGAGGAAATTCAATTGCTCATTTGTGGAGACGATGGAGGATTTGAGTGAGTTTAGGGTTTGGCGGGAATTCAAAATTTTGATTGGTTCTTGTGAGCGGCAAGCTCGGCAGCTTGCCACTTTCTTGGTGAATTGGTGAGCGCCCTCGGCGAGCAGACAGCAAACTGCTGTTGCGGCAAGTTTCCCTTAATCTGAGCACCTTGCAATGTGACAGGTAGATACTCAACTGCTATGAGGGTGATCAACTGCTATGTACTAACTGATAGTGTCTCAACTGCTATATTTGGTTCTTTTGCTATAGATCAACTGCTAATTTCACCATTTTTTGGCTCTGGTGCTATGATTATTGGTTTAACGCGCTAGGGCGAGACGACAGTGGCGAAAATAGCAGTTGATCTATAGCACAAGAGCCGAGTTTGAAAGAAATGGCATATAGCCGAAGATCACTCCATAGCAGTTGAGTAATTCTCATTCTAAATTTTCCAGAACTGCTCAACAACCCTGGACCATTTCCCCCAATCTCTGAATTCTACAAAAACCAAGACGACATAGTTTTTGCCTCCATAACTTCCGACGATCACTACTCGGTACACGCCGAAACCTTTGCAACCCTTCGATCCTACTATCCCACCCACAAGTACATTTTATACGGACTCAATATGACTCAACCTTACATCGACAAGCTTCCAAAAAACGACATAAACTTTGAGTTCCGTCCATTTGACACTTCTCGTTATCCGAAAGACGTCGAAACCTGGTTGCACTATCGGTTCAAATCAATCATTTTGGCGGAGATTCTAAGGGATTATGAGAATGTTTGGTATATAGATGCACATTTGGAAGCGCTAAAGCCGGATTTCATAAAAACTTTTTTCGAGGAGGCGAATTCCGAACGGTTGACTGAAGACTTCTCTCCAGTTGTATCGTTTATCTCCACGTGGCATAGTAACTTTGCGGTTTTGCATCCAGGTGAGGCTAAACTGAACCGGTTCAGATAACCAAAGTCTAAGAATTCCAGGACTCCTTGACTACCTCCCCACCAACTCCATTCAGCTTCTCAAAGAGGTTTATCAGGTGGGCTCTGGTGCTCTTCACATTCCGAGGACCTCCAAGACGATAGAGATTTTCAAATGGTTTGTGCTCTGTGCTCTCGAGGAAAAGTGTATGAACCCGCCGGGAGCTCAACTTCACTGCCGATTCGGACCGAATACAATGGATGACTACGCGAATTGTTTCAGGTAATCTTTAAGAGGTTTACACCTTACAAAAATTTTCAGATATGACCAATCCGTCCTGAACCTCCTGCTGCTCAACCAATACCAGGATCACCAAAAGTACGGATTCTACCAGTCCTTCTTGAACCTGTTTCGATTCAACAGGTACCACGTTCCCTACAAGTATTCTTCAAAGCACAGATTTTTCGATAGAATCGATATTTGATTTTTTTTCTGTCTATAATTTTTTTCCCTAACATTCAAATAAATAGAAATTTGTAAAAATTATTTTCTTATTCTGCCAAAAGTGTGCTTAGGACAATTGTCTTTTTGAAACATCCATTCTAAAACAGGCCATTTTCCATGGTAACACATTATTCTTGCACTTTTTCGTTTATTTTTTTTCTTTTTTTCGTCTGTTTCTGTCTACAACTCCCCTTGAATAAACATGCATAACAAAACGAGACTCTTCAAAAAGAAGGTGTTAAGAAGACCATTTCTAGTTATTCTCGGGATTTCTTTCACTGTATTTTTGGTCATGCTGAGGTCACTAGGGAGTTGGAAAGTAAGTAATTTTTCCAGTTCTTAAAACTCAAAAAAAATTTTCTAACTTCAGAATTTTGTGACAGCCTCTAATCCCATGGAAACAGTGGAAAGATGTCAATGTATATCTTTCAAAACTGGAAAATCATACAATTTTTGCTATGTAAACCCTTTAAATTCCACATTGGTTGGGAGGAAGTTTAGCTGTGAGCTGTTGGAGAAGCTGGAGGATTTGGGTGAGTATAAGCCGGAAATAAGCCCGTTTTAAGCCAATTCAGCCCAAATTTGTAATGTTTTCAGATCTTCTCGATGATCCTTCCTTCAATAATTCAACTCCACCAGCCCCCACTCTCCCTAAAAACTCCACCCAAATCGCCTTCATCTCATCCACCACAGATGATCAATTCGACTTCAGTTTGAGCTCCTTCAAATGCATTCGCGAGTTCTACCCGGATAACAAGTACCTCCTATATGGCCTGAACCTAAATTCCAGTTTTATGGATCAACTCCCCAATGACGATTTGAATTTCGAGTTCCGTCAGCTGTATTCTCCAGGGAACCACTTCAAATCAGTGATGTTGGCAAAGGCTCTGAAGGATTTTTCGGTGATTTTCTGGATAGATTCGGATATGGCGATGAGGAAACCTAAAGTTTTGGAGAGGATTTTTGAAGGGATGGATAAGAATAACTCTGGAATACTGGCGTTCAGGGACACTCATTATAATGTTTTCAGTGGTGTTAATTCAGGTACCGTAGAATCAAAGCAACGTAACTCAATTAGTTTAAAAGATAGAAAAAAATTTTCAACTGATAAAATTTTTTTAATATATTAGTTAACATTTCTCTAGTTGACCACTTTTTGAAATTTCCAAAGACAATCGAGATATGCTGCTCTGAACATAGAACCATGACTATAGAATTGAGCTTCCCAGGACTGCATATTTAGAGCAGCATAACTCAGTTGTCTTTAGAGTTATAAAAAAGTTGTTAACTAGTAAAATGTTTTAAATAATATGCTGAACATTTCTTTAGTGGACAACTTTTTTATAACTCTAAAAACAATTGAGATATACTGATTTGGACACATACCTAGGCGGACCACTGTTACAGGATTGAGCTACCCAGTACTGTATGTTTAGAACAGCATAACTCAGCTGTCTTTGAAGTTATAATGTTTAAAATGCTTTGTTAAACATTTTTTCAGTTGACTATTTTTTGTTAACTTCATAGACAACTAAGATATGCTGCTTTGAACACACAGTACTAGGCGGACCACTGTCACAAGATTGTTCTACACAGTACTGTATGTTTAGAGCAGCATAACTCAGTTGTTTTCAGAGTTAAAAAAGTCTTCAACTGGTAAAATGTTCAGAATGAATTTTTAAACATGTCTTCAGTTGACAACTTTTTGATAACTTCAAAGACAACTGAGATATACTGCTTTGAACAGACAGAACAAGGCGGACCTCTGTCACAGGCTGGGCTTACCCCGTAAAGCATGTTTATGGCAGCATAGCTCAGTTGTCTTTAGAGTTATCAAAAAGTTTTCAACAAATGAAATGCTTAAAATAATATGCTAAACATTTCTTTAGTTGACTCCTTTTTGATAGCCTCAAAGACAACGGAGATATACCGCTTTGAACACATAGTTATGAGCGGACCTGAGTCAAAGGATTGGCTTACCCCGTACTGTATGTTCAGAGCACCATAACTCAGTTGTTTTAAGGGATAGAACAAGTGTTCAATTGATTAAATGTCTAAAATGTGTTGTTGAAGGTGGTGGAACATGAAAGTCTGCGGGGACTTTTCGGGGACTTTTTTTCTCCCCCGACACTTATAGGCAAACCTTGTTATTGCGCCTTTCCGGCCGCATAGCGCAGCCGGTAGCGCGTTTGGTGATGCGCCAGTCTGGCCCTGGGTTCGAACCCACCAGAGGTATCTACTTTTGTAATTTCAGAAAAATTATTTTTTTCATGTTCTACCACCTTTGAGCATTTTTATAGTTGACAACTTTTTTATAACTTTAACGACAACTGAGATATACTGCTCTGAACATCCAGTGTTTCTGAAATTCTGGGTTCCAGGTAGTGCCAGCTTCTTCCCATCAAGCTCAATAGAAGTACTTAGAAATACTAGTCAAGTGGAAACCAGTCTACTTTTTCTGAAAAGAACTGAGGGTGTCAAGAATATTTTGAAATGGTAAGTACTTGAAAATGAGACCCGAAAACCTCAAAATTTTTTTCAGGTGGACCCTGTGCACCTTGACTGAAGATTGTATAGTAAAAGGATCTAATTCGAGGTACTTATCTAAAACAAATTAAATTTCAAACTCAAAGTTTTTATTTCCAGATCTGAGCAGTCTGTGTTCAATTTATTGATGGTAAATGAGTACCAGAATAAGAATAATTATTTTATGGATTTCTTAAAGTCGTCGTTTGTCACAATGAAGGATCTTGTATAATTCATTTGGAAGGTTTTTAAAGTGCCTCAACCTGCAATTCAAAAAAAAATTGGTTTCAAATTTTTCGCACTTTCTAGAAACTTACATCATCAGTCAACCCTTTTTCAATTCTCGAGACAATAAGAGTATGCTTCAAAATCTTAATTTTGTCGTTGTTGCCTTTTTTGGCAACCACAATCCCAATAAATCTTCCGAACTCGTCAAAAATCACATCTCCCAACATTCCATCTGTACTGCCAAGATACCTTCCGGCTAAAAATTTTTATAGGTTTTTTTTTCAACTTGAAGTGTAATTCTCACAACTGAATCTCTCAGTGAGAGTGCCTTGAGTCCATAACGGGGTCCGATTCGCCTGGTTAATACCAAGTTGGTGGTATGGTCTAAAAGCGTGATGGTGCCAGGTGTTGTCGCGTTCAAAATCGAATTTATGAGTAGTCTCCAATACTATAATATCTAGGATCTCACATTTGTGGTATACAGATACCTGGAAAATGAAATATTAGGTAAAATTAATTCTTGAGAATGCAGCATACTTCTACTTTGATATTCTTGTCCAATAGGTTATAAACAACCAGTTTTTGTCCAACTTCTATCATCGAGTGATTGTCGCGTTGATAGGTGACTAAATGGTGCTCATCAAACACATATACGCAATCATGTTTCGACTCATTTGGGTCCGTTAAGGTGTATATGTGTTTTTCATGTTCTTGAAATACTTGGTCCATGGATGAATGTATGGAAACGATAGGAGAATGAAAAAAAATCGATAGGCGTGAGGTTTTCACTGTGTCAGTGGTAGTCGAATGAAATGGGTAGGTTGGTCTTCTTGACCTCTAACACCTGTTCTTCTTGAGTCTGCGGTGATGGTGGTGTCTGCACACTGGACATTATACCTTACGACAGTTTAGTGTTTGACGTGGAGAAAGTTCTAGACGAAGTGTCTGTGATGTGGCGTGATAGTGTTTGCAGACTCGGCGCCATACCTTACGACAGTTACGTTAAGACAGAGTTAGGACGGCATTAGGCCGGAAATAACCCGGATATAAGCCGGAAATAATATGAAATCAGGCCGGAAATTGGCCGGAATCAAGCCGCGCGGTTGGTCATTAAACCTATTCGTATTGTATGGAAATATTTAAGATGAAAATTTATTGGTATAATAAAAAACGTATTGTAAAGCATCAGAATTGATCATAGACGATGACTTCCTAGATGTAATCTGATTCGGTGAGTTCAACCTGGAATAAATGAATTTACTTTCAATTTACCGATTTCAAACAACTTACGTCATCACCTGGACCACTTCCAATATCATAGTAAAGAACCTCGGATTTGACGATCACAATTTTTCCGTCCTCTTTTTTGGTGACTATCCCCGCAAAACTGCCGTAGTCATCGAAAATCACATCTCCACACATTCCATCTGTGTTGCCGAAAACTCGAATGTGATATTCTGAAAATTTAGAGTTTTTGGGAGCAAAAACTAAATAAATCACTTACTATCTGTCTTCACAAATCTCCCGGTGCTCCATGTAAAAGTTCCATTGTTAATTGCCAACTGGTGATATGGTCTCGGAACGGATCCGTACTCACAGACTTCTGGGACAACTTCAAATTCGTAATCATTCAAAGTCTTGAACACCAAATATCCAAGATTCGCGTCCTTGTAGACCACAGATACCTCTACTTTGATATTTTTATCCAAATAATTATAAATAGTCATTTCTTGGCCTTCATCGATCTGGTCATCAGCGGTATAGGCGGCTGCATGGTGCTCGTTAAGTACAACTACACAATCATGGTTTGAGCTGGTGGCAGGATCGGATAGGGTATAAATTAGTTTTTCAGCGTCTTTCCAGCGTTGTTCCATGGGCAGAGAATGTTGTTGAACGAGGAAAAAAAATCAATAATTATGCAAGGAGAGGGGGCCCTCTACGTTGAGTGAATGGCGAGTTGACCTTGTGTATGGCACACCTGTTCTTTAATCCCATTATGCGTTGTTCACTGTTAAGACACTGCACAAAGACCTAAGACAGTTTGACTCCACGCACAGAGGTCAAGAAGAGAGGCCCGCCATCCAACGCAGTGAACCCCTATTATTTTCACCAACTATGAATCAAGATTTTCGAGATCTCGAAAAAAATGTATACACCTTAACGGACCCAAATGAGTCGAGACACGATTGCGTATATGTGATTGATGAGCACTATTTAGTCACCTATCAACGCGACGATCACTCAATGTTAGAAGTCGGGCAGAAACTGGTTGTTTATAACCTATTGGACAAGAATATCAAAGTAGAGGTATGCTGCATTTTCACGTTGACTTTTTACTCAATTTTTCCGTTTTCCAGGTATCTGTATACGACAAATGTGAAATCCTAGATATTATAGTACTGAAGACTACTCATAAATTTGATTTTGAGCGCGGCAACACCAGGCACCACACTGTTAATAGACCTTACCATCAACTTGGTATTAACCAAGAGAATCGGACCCCGTTATGGACTCAAGGCACTCTCACTGAGAGATTCAGTAATGAGAATAAAAATTCAGACATAAAAATGTTTATAATTTTCAGATGGAAGATATCTTGGCAGCACAACTGGAATGCTCGGAGATGTGATTTTCGACGAATTCAATAAATTCATTGGGATTGTTGTTGCCAAAAGAGGGGAAGAAAACAAAATATTCATTCTTAAGCATACTCTAATTGTTTTAAGAATTGAAAAAGGATTGACCCATGACGTAAGATTTGAGAATATGAGATTGAATCGTTTTATTTTTTTTCTTTCAGGGTGAGTACACCGCCGGCTCCTAAATTTTTTCAAGATCGCAGTCGTGGAAAACTTTTTTTCTTAAGCTCGTTCACCAGTAATAAATATTGCTTTTTTTTGTTTTTTTTTTTTTTTTGAAAATTGGTCTTTTTCCATGGCAAAGGCTCTTCAGAAACAAGGCGCTAAGAAAACCTTTTCTAATTATTCTGGTGGTTTTTTCATTGTGTTCTTGGCAATGTTGAAATCATTATGGAAAGTTCATTTGAGAGCATTATTATGGAAGGGAAAATATAGAAACTGATGCGTAAAACAAGAATATAAAATAAAGTTTTCAAGTCATATGAGATTTTGAAAACTCCTTACGATTTCGCAATTTTGCTGCACATTATTTCGATTCCCTGGGCTTCAGCATTCTACAAAGGTCTCGGTAAGATTTTCAGAGAACTGTCGGCATGCTTGATGCGTTCTAGCGGCAATCTGGTAAAGTTGTTTGCTGAATGACTGCGGCAAGAAAACGGAAAGTGGCTGGTGCTTGCAAATCGTGATTTTTCTAAGCGAGCAACATTCCGTTTTGGCTGGCAATTCACCAAAAACTACTAATTGCAGACTAGAAGCGGCAAGCATTTCGAAGTTCGTTGACTTTTTTTTCCCTGACCTTTATAGCATGCTGGAACGCGGAAAATCGTTATAGTATTGGGCAAAACTGTGGAATGAGAGGAGTTTTTTATAGAGGATCTCATATGAAACTTTAAAAAACTGTCCGATTTGTCGATGAGAAGCTGTCTTGAGAGTTAGGTGACTTCCACCTGAAATTCTTCGAAATTAGGTCTTCGCTTCCCGAAAGAAAACAATTGAATCGCAAGCAGTCTTCAATGAAAAATTGCTCAACAAATGATACGATATGGAGTGGAAGCTTGGTATTTCGTTTGTTATCTGTTCAGAAACATACCTCTTCTACCTCTTCTTCTGCTCTCTTTTCTCCTCCATTCACCTCTTCTTCAGAAAAATCATCTTCTGATTCATCACCCTGGATTTCCAATTTAAAAATATTATCCTTCAAAATCTCGATCTTTCCATCGATCTTCCTAATGACTATACCAATCAGCCTCGCATTTTTGTCAAATATTACATCTCCATTCATTCCATCTGTAGTTCCGATAAATGTTCTGTCGTATTCTGAAAGATGACGCAAGTATTTAAATCATTTGCTGATGACTTTGACTTACTTTCTTTTTCGATGAGTGTCCCAGTAGTCCATGAAGGTGTTCGATCGGCTTGATTTATTCCAAGCTGGTGATACGGTCTTGGAACATAGGAATGCCAACTGGCTTCCGGATAGAATTCGAATTCATGGCCATCTATAGTTTCGAAGATAATATACTTCAGTGCTTCTTTCTTCAAGAACAGAGACACCTAAAAAATGATTAATAGGAGGAATGGGTGAGTGAAAAAAGCATACCTCTACTTTAATGTTCTTATCCATAAGATTATACATAGAATAAGTTCGATTCTCTTCAAGGTTTGAATGATTATCAGTTGCATATGTTACTGCATACTTTTTGCCAACCACAAAGACGCAATCATGGCTTAAACTATCGGGAGGGGTCAGGGTATAAATTAGTTTTTCAAATTTTTTGTATTTGTTTTCAATAATTCCAACCATATCGATTTAGAGTAATAAGATGTTCTATTTTATTACTTATTTTCGAATGGGGAAGAAGAAACTACTACACAGAATCTGTGCAATAGAAAAATCAATAATATTTCTTAGGGCTGTACTGTGTGTGTGTTTGGACGAAAGAGGGGGAGGTGGGGAGGGGGGTTTCACTGTGCCTTTGTCTACCATCTGCTACACTAATCGGAGAATAAATCGTGAATAAAGCCGGAAGTTATTGGACCTATCTGTTTAGTATAGAAATGTTTGTGATGAAAAGTTTATTGGTATAAGACTGGTATAATGAGAAATTTATTGTGAACAACAGATTCGATAATTAAATGTACTCTGCCTAAAATTACTAGGCCATAACTCTTCTCACTTGGACCATATAGCATGTAGAGAGCATCGGATTTGAATATAGACGATGATTTCCGAGATGCAGTTTTATTCTGTGAGTTCAACCTGGTATAAATGAATTTACTTTCAATTTACTGCTTTCAAGCAACTTACGTCTTCACCTGGACCACTTCCGATATCATAGTAAAGAATTCGTGATTTGATTATCACAATATTCCCGTCTTCTTTTTTGGTGACTATCCCGGCAAACCTGGCGCACTCATCAAAAATCACATCTCCACACGTTCCATTTGTGTTGCCGAAAAATCGAAGGTGATATTCTGAAAATTTAGAGTATTTGAGAGCAAAAACTAGATTTTTGACTTACTATCCGTCTTCAAATATCTCCCGGTGCTCCATGTAAAAGTTCCATTGTTAACTGCCAACTGGTGGTATGGTTTCGGAACAAATACGTACTCAGAGACCTCAGGGACCAGATCAAATTCATAATCATTCAAAGTCTTAAAGACTAAATATCCAAGATTCGCGTCCTTGTAGACCACAGATACTTCTACCTTGATATTTTTATCCAAATAATTATAAATAGTCATTTCCTGGCCTTCATCGATCTGGTCATCGGCCGTATAGGTGGCTGCATGGTGCTTGTTAAGTACAACTACACAATCATGGCTTGAGCTGGTGGCAGGATCGGATAGGGTGTAAATTAGTTTCTCAGCGTCTTTCCAACGTTGTTTCATGAGTAAAGAATGTTGTTGAACAAGGAAAAAAATTGATTATTATGAAAGGAAAGGGGGCCCTCTGCGTTGAGTGTGAATGGGGGGGGTTGACCTTGTGTATGGGACACCTGTTCTTTAATCCCATTATGTGTTGTTCATAGTCATGACACTGCACTAATCTAGCCCAGGGAAGGCCAACTAAAATTTTTCGATTGGCTTGGCACAGGTATTTCTAGCAGGGCTCGCGGATTTCTAAACCGGGCACTATGGGCTGTATGGAAGCTAGATAGGATTCTGAATTTGTACATCAAATTGAGTTTGAGTATTTATTCATTACAATCTCAATATGTTTGAATGAAACTCATCGAAGATTATTATTGGTTTTTTGGATCATTTAGTTGCGAAGAATCAGATTCGAAGACATTATCAAGTTTGATGCTCGTCCAGTTAGGTGTAGTCTACCTGAAACAATCAAAACATATTTTTTCACCTCATCCAAATATACCTCGTCTAAATTCACTCCTTTACTGATATCTGCGCGAACAATTATCGACATTAAAATTTTGATGTGTCCTTCTTCTTTGCCGACGACTATCCCGATGAATCTTAGGTATTGGTCGAAAATCACATCTCCACACATTCCATCCGTGTTACCAAAATAGTGATATTGATGTTCTGAAAAAATTATTAGTTAATCCCAGTAAAAAAATTGAGAAAGTTACTTACTATCTGTCTTCAAAAGTTTACCGGTGTTCCATGAAATGGTTCGATTAGCTTGATTAATTCCCAGCTGTTGATATGGTCTAGGAACATATGTGTTCAAGCAGATCTCCAGAGTCGATTCGAATTCATAACCATTGGTAGTTTCCAACATTATCAAAGTATTTTTACGATTGAGCTTGTAGCGGGGAAAAACCTGGAAAAAAAATAATAAGTTAATGAAAAAAATCAAACACACCTCCACTTTAATTGTCTTATCCAGAAGATTATAAATGTAAAACTTCTGACGATCTTCAATGTTTTGATCTTCATCGAATACGAATTGACCATCAGCGTCGTAGGTTACTGCATGGTGTTTTCCCATAACATATACACAAACATGTTTCGAAGAAGCTTCAGAATCGGATAGGGTGAACATCATTTTTTCAGCATTTTTGAAGCGTTGCTCCATTTTTTCGTGAAAGTTTCTCGCGGATAGTAAGAGAAATACAAAAACTGTCGAAACTAAAATCAATAACTCAAAGGAGAGGGTTGTGTGCCTTACCTTGTGTGTAGGATGCAACGTCACCTGCAAAGGTCAGAGAAATCGCGCTCCACTGATAACACCGTTTGCCTCATAGAAAAAACTAGGCCAGTAGGCTCCATGTTTTTGTACTCTAGGCTAGATTTCCGCCATATCAAATACACAAATTCACAAGGAATAATTTATCTACAAACAGAATAAAAATCAGGGGAACTAATTAGTAAACGTCCGATTAAGTAACGTAAAATACTTGTTATAATCCTGAAACTCATTCAACAACAATAAATTCAACACAGATTGGTCATATCTGAAACAATTCGCATAGTAATCCATTCGATTCGGTCCGAATTGACAGTAAACTCCTCCAGCTCCAGGGGGATTCATGCACTTCTCCTCGAGAGCACAGAGCACATACCATTTGAAAATTGAGATTGTTTTAGCGGTTCTAGGGATGTGAAGGAGTCCAGCAGCCACTTGATAAGACTCTTTGAGCAGCTGTATGGAGTTTGTGGGGAGGTAGTCAAGGAGTCCTGGAATTATTTTAATTCAAAAGGCTGTTAGATCTTGCTCATAGGCTTCTAGGTAAAGGCTTATAGACCTTTAAGACACCCTGGTGCATAGTGCAGCCTGCCGGACCTACCCCCTACTTCTGTAAAAACTTACCTTGCCTCAAAGTTGCAAAATTACTATGGCCCGTGTCCAACAACGATGTTACTGGAGAAAAGTCTTCACTCGACCGCTTTGTATTCACTTCTTCAAAAAACGTTTTCAAAAACTCCGGTCTTTTAGCTTTTACATGTGCATCTATCCACCAAATATTCCCGTATTCCCTCAGTATCTCTGCCATGAGAATTGGCTTGAACCGATAATTCATCCAGGTCTCCACGTACTTCGGATAACGAGAAGTGTCAAATGGCCGGAACTCAAAATTCGTGTCGTTTTTTGGAAACTTGTCGATGTAGAATTGAGTCATTTTGAGCCCGTAAAGGATGTACTTGTGGGTGGGGTAGTAGGATCGAAGGATTTCGAAGGATTTGGCGTGTTCCGAGTAGTGATCATCGGAAGTGGTGGAGACAAAAACGATGTCATCTTGGTTTTTGTAGAAGTCAGTGATGGGTGGAAACGGTCCAGGGTTGTTGAGCATTTCTGAAAAAAATATAGGATCTAAGGGGGTTTTTTGGAATTTGTGCAGCTTGGCAAAGTGTTCAATGGAAAGGCAACATGCCGTTTCCTTGCCGAGGGCTGAGCAATCGGTCTTCCGCTCGCCCTGCCATTCAGCAAGCGAGCTGGCAAGCTGCTATCTATAAAACCGGCAAATTGCCGAGCTTGCCGCTCATGAGAACCAGCCAAAATACTCACTTAAATCTTCCATCGCCTCCACAAATGAGCAATTGAATTTCTTTCCAATATTCGTACTATTTTGAGGATCCACATAACAAAAGTTGTATACTTCCCCGGTTTTTGGAGATTTACAGTAACAATTTATGTCTACTGGTGGAGAAATTCGGGAGGTGCTGGGCTGAAATTGTTTTTTTCAAGTTTTCTACGGTTTGGTTCTTTTTTTCAGGTGAATCACCCTTGAATTAGTGGTGTCTTTGTTCAAAATCAAGTAGAAAATAAAGTAAAAAACGGTGACAACACATATGAACTTGAATGTAGATCGATTGCATCGGATCATCCTGAAAGAAAAGTTTTCGAAAATTTTTTTACAGAAAATGTTTTTTCTTACTTTTCAAACTCTAGAGCAAATCAGAAAATCAGCAATCGGAAGAGAATAAAAATCAATCAATAATTCATATTTTAGGGGGGGGGGGGAGTGAAAACTTTCTTTACTGATAGGTTTGACCATTAGGACAGACAGTGTCTGGTGTCTACCAGAGACACACTTTACTGTTTGCACACTGACTTTTTGATGATTTCTGTCGTCTGGAGCAAGCACTTCGATTTTTTGAACACTAATTGTTTTTCACACTTTTTTAGGCTATCAACTCCATGTTTGTTTTATTATTAGACAGTTTTTCAGAGTCTTATCAATTCTCCGAAAATGAAAACCACTACCAAATATATTGCCCTTGCTCTATGTGGAATTATTTTTCTATTTCTTCTTATTCTGCAATTTTCCCAGAGTGTAGTTCATCTTTAGAAAGCTCTCCAAAAAAAAAAAGATTTTCAGAACCAAGTAACCCCGGAGTGCGCTTGTGTTTATCAAGGAAAAACCTACGATTTTTGTTATACCAACCCGCAGAATCGGAGTTTATTAGGGACAAAATTTGATTGTTCCCATGGAAAAGTGTTGGAGGATTTAGGTAAGTCTGTCTGTACCTTGGTTTGTCCATTTTCAAATTTCAGACCTCCTCAACCATCCCAGTAACCTGATAACTCTTGAGGAATCCTTCAAAAATGTACAAGACGTCGTGTTTGTTTCCGCTGCCACCAACGATCATCTCATGTATACCCTGGACTCATTCAAAACTATAAGAAAATACTATCCAAACCACAGATATGTATTCTATGGGTTGAACCTCGATGGGCCCAATGTTCTGCGTCTTCCAAAGGATCCAAATTTTGAGTTTCGAAGATTCAACACCACTCCTTATCCTCAATATGTGAATAATTTCCCTGGATACCACTTCAAAAGTTTGGTTTTAGCAGAAGCTTTGCTAGATTTTCCACTGGTTTTTTGGATAGATGCTCATAAAGGTGTTCATTTGCCAGGATTGTTAGAGGGCCTCTTTGTTAACACTTTGAAGTCAAGAATGTCCAAGGACTATTCCTCAATCACTGCATTTATTGGGACTGGTCATAGTAATTTTGCAGTGTTGCACCCAGACCTTTTGGATTTCTTCCCCACTACTTGCATAGAAGATTTGAAAACTGAGCAACAAGTGGGGTCCGGATTTATTTTTGTGCCAAGGACCAGAGAGACATTGGAGATTTTGAAGTGGTAAGCAGATTTTGACATTTTCGGCAAGTTGTCTGAAAAAACGGCAATTTGCCGGAACAGTCTGTCCGCTTGCCGAGCGCTGAGCAACCTGTCTTTTGCTTGCCGTAAGCAATGGGCAAGTTGCCGTCCCGCTTGTCGGTGGCAAGTTGCCGGCAACTTGCCCCTAATTTCCAGAGTAAAAAGAAAAAATTCCAGGTGGGTACTGTGCTCCCTAACTGAAAAGTGCATCAACCCGGTCGGACATAAGTTACGCTGTAATTTCGATACGGATCGATTCAATATACATGCAAAATGTTTTAGGTGGGTATGCAAATGCGCTCTACTGAGAAATTATTTGTATATAGCATGAAACTGCGTGCTCTTTCATAATTCTAAGTATGCTCTTGAAAAATTTTTCTTATCACCAAGTTCACATAGACACACATTTCTACACCACTATCATCTTTGTTACTGACGGAGATCAAAAACTACCGCAACAATTTTTCAGATACGACCAATCGGTGCTAAACCTACTACTGCTGAACAAATATCGGGAACATAAGAAATATTATCTAAGAGTTATGGGTGAACATGTTTTGTGATTGATTAGTTACCTGTAATAAAGGAGCATCCCATATCTGGAAAATTTCTAGCAAAGAAAAATTTTGATTGTCCAAGGAAAAAGCATTTTCCACAAAATAAAAATATTTATTTGGCAAGTACTCTTTTTTTATAGCAATGTTTTTGGACACTTCTCGTATCAACGCAAAAAAATACAGCTGAGCAAACATAGACTGTCTGTGTTCTCCTGGCAGAAATGATGCTCCAACCTGGAAGGGAGAAGGGAAGTTCGATGGGGAAAAAGATAGAGTTTGTGACCTTGCGGGGACCCTTATTCTGGAAAAACTGAGGATATGAATACATGAATTTTGTAGAGAAAAAAATTTCTATCGAATGATATCAAGTTTATATAGGGTTGTTTCACAACGTTTTTCTCAAAACTGGAAATTTCAAATTTTTCGTACTAAGAGCCGCGGTTTTTGAGCATTTTCGTGATTAGTTTCTGGAACAATTTGTTCCATTTTGACAGAAATCCCCAGTTTTTTCCAGAATCATAGTTCTCGCTAGGTCAAAAACTCTGGTTCTGATTCGGGATAGTTCTGATTTGGCCAGTTCTGTTCCGGGCAGCCTCGAATAAATTTTCTCAAGATCCATAAACCATAGCTTCAGTTTTCGTCACCAGGAAGAATGAAAAAAATGGTCATAAATGTCAATCCTCCCATGGCGGTTTCCATTAACAACGGTGGCTTTATTCTTCAAGGAGCATTCAAAAAACCCTATTCTTTTTTGTTTTTTTTCTATTTTTTATTATCTTTTCGAATTTTTGTCTTTAGATAAATTTTGTTACAAGAAAATTCCAGAAGGATGACAACGATCATCAGAGTTTTTCTCGTGCTTCTCCTTTTCGGAATCATTGCCATACTTCATCTGCAACTTGTTCAAAATGTAGGCACCAAGCTGCGCCCTATTGATAACTTCGCTGAAATTCAAAATCTCCGGCTTCACCCAGAGTGTACTTGCGTTTATAATAAAAAAAACTACAGTTTCTGCTATACCGATCCTCAGAATAAGAGTTCATTGGGAAGGAA
This sequence comes from Caenorhabditis brenneri, assembly GCA_000143925.2. Classification (NCBI taxonomy): domain Eukaryota; kingdom Metazoa; phylum Nematoda; class Chromadorea; order Rhabditida; family Rhabditidae; genus Caenorhabditis; species Caenorhabditis brenneri. Next base: position 24,740 of record GL380553.1, read on the forward strand.
ATTCAATTGTTCTTATGCAAAAGTGTTAGAGGATTTGAGTGAGTCTGTCTGTTTGTTGGAATGTCCAGTATTTTCTTGCAGACCTGCTTAACACCCCCGAGAACTTGATAACTCTTAAAGAATCCATCAAAAATATACAGGACGTCGTTTTTGTCTCCGCTGCCACCGATGATCACCTCATGTATACCTTGGAGTCATTCAAAACCATTAGGAAATATTATCCAAACCACAGATATGTGTTCTATGGGTTGAACCTAAATGAGCCTCCGCAATTTCAAAACGATTCAAATTTTGAGTTTCGAAAGTTCAACACCACTCCATACCCGAATTACGTGAATAACTTCCCTCGGTACCATTTCAAAGGACTCGTTTTGGCAGAGGCTTTGAGAGATTTTCCCGTGGTTTTTTGGATTGATGCACATCAAATAATCAGGAAAAATGGGATGCTGGAAAGTTTGTTCAGGAATATTTCTGAGTCGCGGTTGGAGGAAGGTTTTTCTTCGATTACTTCTTTCGTGCCGACTCCTCACAGTAATTTTGCTGTTCTTAACCAAGGTAAGTGATTTTGGCGGGGAGTTTTTCACCAAGAGCACGATTGATATTGGTTGATATAACTTACATTAGGCTCCGCCCCTTTTTGCCGAGCACAAAATAGTAAAAAAGAAAATTTTCCGGAAAAATATTTTGCTAAAATTCAGTCGGGAATCAATTCATGGCATGATCAGTTTTTACTATTTTGTGCTCGGCTCCAGTAAAAGAGGGGCGGAGCCTAATGCGAGTTTTTGTTCAGTACTTAGGGGACCTTAAGTCATATCCAAGGCTGTGAGAAAAGTTTTCGTTCGAAATTTTTTTCGGTTTTTTCGGAAAAAACCAAAAAAATTTCCAAAAAACCCGGCTTTTTAGCTATGTAATTTTTATGTTTTTGCCCCTTATTTTACCAATTTTTCATGAAAAAAATCGAAAAATTCCGAAAAAAAAATTAGAAAATCCCGAAAAATTATTTTCCGTTTTTTTCTCTCTGAAAAAATCGAAAAAGAAGTTTTTCAAACTTTTCGGACCAAAATTTTCGGAAAATAATTTTTTTCCGGAATTTTTTTGGCCAGAATGCGTCTTAAGGCAGGGTCGAGGTTTACAGACCCCATTTCAAAAAAACTTCCAGATCTCCTAAAATTCTTCCCCTCCAACTCCATGAATCTTTTGAAAAAAGAAGAACAAGTCGGGTCTGGAATCATTTTTGTGCCACGAACAATCGAAACGATGGAGATTTTGAAGTGGTAGGAGATTTTTTTGAAATTTCGAATCAAAAAATTTTTAGGTGGGTCCTGTGCTCCCTAACGGATGAGTGCATAAATCCAGCTGGCGCCAGGTTGGCATGCAATTTCAAGGAGGACCAGTTTAATATATCTGCGAGCTGTTTTAGGTAAGTAGCTTAGAAGAATTTATTCTGAGCAAGCGATTCTTTTCAGATTCGACCAATCCGTCCTGAACCTTCTACTACTGAACAAGTACCAAAACTACAATAAATATTTTATAAGAAGTATGGTTCAATATTTTTATTAGCTTCCTTAGTTTCAATAAAACATTTTACGATTCCCTAGATGATAACCAAAAACACGAATTTTCAAAAACGGGAGACGAAAAAAAACGGAGAAAAAAGAAAATTTACGAGTGTTTGAGTAATCTAGGACATGCAAACTGACGGCTACACAAGAAGAAGATGTAGAAGAAAAAAGACAAAGAGAAAGAGAAGAAAGAGAAAATGTTTGATGGGTAAGAATGATGATGTCGGTTGTCAATGATATTCAATTGATTACAAATACAATACATTGTGGAGAAGAGACGCAGGAATTGATCCGGAGAGAAGGAGAAGAGAAGATCTTTTTGCAGAAGAAGACGTCTTCTTCTTCTGAATCCCCCTCTTTTTATGCTGCTATACCTCCTTTTGTTTTTCTTGTTGTTCCTCCATGTTCACGCGGCCACTGTATTCTCCTCCTCGTTGAAGACTTGTCAGAGTCAGTGTGAGGAACGGAATTTGGTAAGGGTTTGTGGTTGGTTTTAGCGGGAATTTGAAAATTTTTCAACGAAAGTATTGGGTTTCTAGACTTTTCTAAGGATTTTCTAGAATCTTCTAAGGATATTCTAGAATTTTCTAAGGATTTTCTAGAATTTTCTGAGAATTTTCTGAGGATTTCCTAGAACTTTCCAGAATTTTCTGACGAATTTTTCTGCTATTCCCAGTAGGAATAAGGCTGTGTTCTGGAATTTTCCAAGGAATTTCTAGAAAACATTCAGCCAGACGGGGTTGCGTACCTGGCATCAAATTTGACGACAAAAAATATTTTTTTCTTTCAGGCCTATCCCCTCGATTCGGGAGAAGTACACTGGACAGGTCTAGGGGATTTTAACTACTCCACAAGGGTTTCGTCGGTGAGTTTTCATTTTTTAAATTGAAAAAAACCTCATTACTCAGGATAAAATTATTCTGAAATTCTAGAAAAAAGGAGATTTTTGTGGGTTTTTTCAAAAAAAAATAGACAGAATGATATCTGTTGGCACTGAAAAAAAAGGGTGCACCTTGAAAAATTTTTTCTCTGAAAAATGAAAAAAAAATACCCCTGGTGAGTCTGCACTCGAGGTAAGGCTGACAGATATTCAGACTTTAGCTCACCCGTTACCGGCTGCGCTATCGACTGAGCCACGCGGTCAGGAAAGCGCCCTGACCCTGGCTTGTCTCAGAAATCCAGGGTTTTATCCTCAAAAATAGATTTCTGTGAGTTCTAGGCGGCTGGAAAAACTGGAAAAAAAACTTTACATTACCGCCAAAGCAAGGTGGGCTGCTCGGGTACGTTCCTCTAGGCTCCGGGCACTCTAGCAGATAAAAATCCAAACCCCCCGTCATCCATTCTCCGCCCACATCTCTCACCTTGTATCCCAAATTTCAGTGTAGACATGGCTGCGAAGACATTGACGAGCGAGAGTCCAAGTGCACCGTGAAATGCTTGGAAGACGGTATTGTAACCAACTCCTGTAAGCAAGGATGCCGCGCTGTCTTAGTGTCCTTCCTAGCTCAGGCCCAAGCTCTACTTATCCAAACTCGAGTGAACATGGAGGTGCTTGAAACCGCGATGAAACTGAAATGGGAGTTCCCTGAAACATTAGCGGAGGAGCTAAAGGAAATATCTAACGCAGATATATTCTGGTTCTCACAGACCAGACCACTCAACGGGATTTTGGGGTGGAGATGGACGTCACTTCCACAGAACTCTTTTAGAAATTCTTCTCTGATCTCAGAAGTTCATGTACCTTTTGAGCACGGGGAGCATGTAGAGGTCAGGTTAGCATTGTCCTATAGGAATCAGGTGTTGGTGTCAAGGACCACTACATACCACCTACCCTTGTCAAAAGCTGGAACTACCTTGGAGGTTATCGGGCAGTTGCAGTTGTCGGATGATAGAGTGGCAGTTTGTTATAGGACCAACCAGCCGACGGT
>GL380554.1:0-21414 GCA_000143925.2 Caenorhabditis brenneri
ACAGATTGAAACAGCGAAGTCCCATTAGATTCTCGGGCCCCAGAAAAAATTACTGAAAAATCTAAAGTTGTTGGATAGCAATCAAAAATTTCAGTTTCTATGCGTTTACATCAATCTGGCATGTTTGAAGATTTTGCTGGTCTTTGGTTTCTATTCTCTCAAAAAGTGATTTGTGTTTTACTGTTGCACTCTATCGATAAATTGAGTAAACTGAGCCCCTGATTATTGGTCAGTCCCAATTTTATAAACCAATAACACCTAAGGTTTCTAATAGAAGCGATGAAGCCCAATACAAATCTGATAAAATAATCATAAGAAAAACTTTTGAAAGAAATTGAGGTTCTGGAACAGTTTTGATTTTAGTTAATCCTCTAGACGCTAGTGCAGTTTAGAACAAAAGCTTCGAGAGAATCCAAGAAAGCACTATCAGAGGTTTTATGAAAAATATAATTACTGTATCAATCTGTTCATTTTGGAAGCTCAAAGGTTTACTTGATAGTTCATTTCACTTAAACTACAGCCGAATTAGAGTTTTCACAAATTTCAGAGCTTGCAAGGTTACAGTATACCTTCTTTCAACCATCGATAATAAGAAAGAAATTTGGGGATTTGAAAAGTTGCTGGAACTTTCAAAGAAGTTGGTTTTTTGCCGCTTCGCCCGAGAATCCCAAATAAGGGGGGAACCTTCAAAAAGGGGAGCCGCCACGGATCAGTGGCACATACCAATTTTTCAAAAGAGTACAAGAGCCTCTCACCCCCTCCGGAGCCGTCAAGGATGTTTGACTCCTTCCCGTAAAATGAAGACGAAGAAGGAGAAGTATTTGTTTGACTAAACACAAAAACCTTGTCGTCGATAACTCAAGATGAGATGACACCCCTTCTTTTCAAACACACAGACAACAAAACATCATATAGACAGAGAAAACGAAAAATGTGTGTGTTGGCAGAAGGGGGAAAGCACTCCCTGAAAGTAATCTGTCATCGTTCATTTTGAGTCGAGCTGTCATTGTCATTTGTCTTTTTTCCATGGATCTTCCCGCTTCGAGTTTTGAAGACTTTTTGACACTGGTTTTTGAGACGTTGATACGTCTGGGATGAGGGGAATGGGCTACTGTAGGTCTAGGAAGGGGGCGGAGCTATTGGGGTGCTTTGGGGGTACGGTATTGGCTAGGTATTCTAGAATGGTTACTGTAGTTCTGAAGGTAGAGGGGCAGGTAGTTTTTGAAATTTTTTCGACAATTATTAGGGCAATCATTATTGAGAACTCTTGTGCTGACTGATAAAAAGCTGATGAAACCGAAACTTAAAGTGGCCGTTTTCAGAAAATTGTCCCAAATTATTTACCGTAGCAGAAAGGTTTGAAGGATACTACATATTTTCTTGGTTAATAGGAGGAGGCGTAAATCAATCGTTTTATCAATAGGTGCATCGGGCGAAGGTAGCCAGGCCAGATCTCATTGTTCTGTCGATATAACGAAAATCACAGTTTTCCTGTTTCATAAAACTTTCAATTTTGAATTGGTTGCTCCTGATCAATCAGTTTATTGTTCGTGCCATGAAAATTTTCAAAAATCATCAAATTTTGTTTTTGCGCACAGAATTCCACATTTTTCCTGTTTCAACAGCTTTTGAAATTTTCTTGATGGTCCTACATTGGGTTGCAACTCTCCGTGACAAACCATACCAATTTTTGGATTTCACCATCCTTCAATTTGTATTACCCTGTTTCAAAATGGTGTGAAAGTTCCGAGTATCTGACTTGTGATTACTGTCTTATTTGGTTACATAGGTTCAGCTATAGAAACAACAATTTGAAAAATAAGGAATCTGTTTCGTCTAGTATACATTACAATTTGAAAAATTTGACGACGATTCGATAGTTTGAAAAATACTATTCAAAAAACTTCGATTTAGACAGGTCTTATGAGAAATCTCATTCGTCTTACTGTTTCAAGGTGGTCATGAAACTGGTTTTTTTTTTAAATCTATTCTGTCACACGTTTCCTTGTAAAAACTTTTTCGCCTGTTCCACTTCGCCGGTAAATTTTAACAACAAAAATCTACAAGTAGTAAACGCATGTTCTCTGCTTTAAAACTTACAGTTTCAAGTAATCCATATCTTTTCTGGCTTTTAACAATGTTTTGGTTCTTCTTCTCGTTTCATTCTTACTCTATAATTTTTCTTTAGCCCTATCAAAAATTCAGACGCAGAGGGAAACTGCTTATAAAAAAAAATAACTGTTTCTAGGAGTAATTATGTTTTGCAGTATACCCAAGTTTGATGCTACATTCGTGCCATCCAAAATCCCATTTGGTTCATGAAAGACACTTTCTACTAGTTGAACTGTTCTGGTGTATTGAAAATTTTCCTGAAAAAATACCGTTTCATAAAGCTAACAGTTTTTCTTGATTCAAATCTAGTAGAAACTGTCCTCATTGTCTGAATGAACTGTTTCGAAATCTCCAGAAATGATGTTTGGGGATTTCATCTGCAATGCTTCGATATTGATCCGAGAGAAATTTTTTTTTTCAAAATACGATTGATTATTGTTCCGAAGTTCTGATTGATTACCTTGGTTGGAAACAGTTTCCAGAGTTTGCAAAATAGTTGTTGATTTTAGGCGTTCGGAATTTCTTTTAAAAAAACATTATATATGTTTCAAAACCTTCAGAAATCATGGCTCTGGTTGGATCTGGAATTGTAGGAGTTTTTCAATTAAATTCTCATGAAACCTTGTCAGCTGATTTTTGAAATTGAATGTTTTCAATAAAAAATAACTGTTTCAAACTGTTCTTAAGTAAAATTCAGTAAACTTTTCAGGATTATCGCACGCTTCGCTTTACTTGGCACCAGGGCTGTCAAATCGGGCCGCGGCCGTTTTTATATCTCGCTTCCTAGCAGTGGGATCTTTTCGATGCAAGAGGCGGCCTTGTAGAGCACAAAAAGTTAAGCTTTTTTGTGAAGAGACGGCCCGGAATTTGTTATCCGCGGCCGACTTATTACAAAAGGCCGCGGCCGGCCGTCTGACAGCCCTGCTTGGCACTAGTAGTTTTTTGCTGTTTCGCAAAGTTAAGTAATAATGTTTTAGCTTTCTTCTAGAATGAAGTTTAGCAGATATGAATAAAACTAGAAAGTTGACTAATGAGTTGAAATGGAATTTCCAAACTGTTTCATAGTTACCATATTACATTGGAACTTTTTTCCTGATGTTGATGGAAGCTTTGGTGATTTTCCCCATAGACTGCTGTAGCCACAAATATTTCTCTAATTAACTTACAAAAAATCTAGTAAAAACTATCCTTGTAGTCTGAATGAACTGTTTCAAAATGTTTAGAAATGATATATGGGGATTTCATCTGCAATCATTCATTGGCCGGATGTTTTATTCTGGAAAACGACGATTGGTTGCTGTTACAAAGCTCCCATAACTTGGGTCAAACACTCCTTCCAGAATTCCAACTCACCCTGTAAACTATCACTGTACCGTTCTTGCAAGTTTAGAACATTTTCAAATATTTTTTCATATATTCAAAACATTCAGAAATCATGACTCTGGTTCGATCTAGAATGCGACAATTGCTTCCATCTAATTTTTCTGAAATCACGTCAGATGATTTTTAGAACGCACTATTTTTAGTTTTGGTAAAAAACTGCTGCAAGTTGTTTCTAATTTGAGTTCGACATAATTCTCAGGAATGACACATAACTCGCTGGCATGTTACTGTAGTTTTCAAGGTAATACCCTCATTTGAATTTTTGGGAATCATGAGAATTATACTAAAACATGTAGTTCCTGGAGTTTTTCTAACATGAAAATCTCAACATTTTGAACCTAAATTTACTGCTTCTAGCTTCCTATATCTCGACTTCCGATATATTTATCAACATTCTGTCAGTAGCTTTAATTATATACTGTACCTTTCCAAAACCATGATGGTCCCCTTCCCTTTCCCAAAAATGTCCTTTATTTCAAAAGAAGAAGGACCATTTCTCAATTTCATCTGAAAACAGCGGCGCCATAAAACACTCGGTTTCTAAAGTCCCTGTCAATTCTTCTCCCATTGCCCGGGGGCCCGACTATAAAATAACTCATCGTGAGATGGTTTTACGAGCACCCTATTCGCCAGCTGTCTTTTCTTTTTTTCGTTCAGCTATTTGGCTCATTTGTTTGATTAATTATGTTCTTCTCGGTGAGAATGGATCTAGGGGAGCGGCGGAGCGGCGCTGGAGCAGAAGATGAGACAACATTCAAGTGATTTATGAGTGCTTTTACCCCCAAAAATCAATGATTGTTGCATTTTTGAGAAGAAGGAAGAATGAGAGAGCTGGAAAAATATTGAGTGGATTCGGAGCTCTCAAGAGAGAAATTGGTGGAGGGGAACATCATTTTTTCATGCGAGATTTGTCAGATGGCGAAGAAAAATCATCAATGGTCATTTTTTTCACTGTTTCTTCGGGAACATTTTTGATGGTGATTTGGCTTTCAGGGTGTTAATAAAAAATATTCATGACGTTAGAACCAAAGCTGAATCTGCGATCCTTCCACTATACTTGAATATAGAAACTGGAGAAAAAAAACTTGGGATCCAAGGGGTTTTGAGTTTTCAGGACCATCTACACAAGCCAGAAAATACCGTATATAAGACGTACTGGGCCTACTGGGGTTCAATTAATTAAATAAAACTCGAAGACCTGAGCTAAAGCAAAGAAGTGAAACTGAAGTTTTTTCAAGAATTTCTAGATAGAGCACTCAAACTTTGGGGCTACTGTAGGTTTTTCTGACAATAGCACATCGGAAATAAAGAAAACCCACCATTAGTAAAAATCAAAAACTTCTCACGAGTTTGGCTAGGTTGTGAGGCTGAGAATAATTTTGAAATAAATTTTTTTCTGGAATGGGGGGGGGGTGGTAGACACTTTTGAACAACAGACAAATATCTCATGATACCAATCTCGAACTGTAAACTTTGAAAATTAAATCGAGCTTGTAAAACTGTAAAATCCAAAAAGTTTTTAGCGTAACACCTCTTCCAAATGAACCATGAACGCTGATTTTTTCTAGGAGATAGAGAGCCTGGGAAACAGTAAATATACTTTGCTGCCTTTTCAGGTTCATTGGCTGAAAAAACTTTGAAACTACTAGAAATAAAACTTAATATGCAATTCCCGGGTTGTTTCCATAAGGAGCGACTAGATACTTCAGATCGAAAAACGACTGTTCACACCGAACTGTAGAAAATGAGCTACCACAAAACTTTACCAACACACTGAAACTGATATTTTTTGGGATCCTTGAAAAAGTATACACGTTTGAGTCAAGTGTTTTCAGATTGTGGATATTGATATTGCCTGACTAGAATGCGTTGGGGACCTGCGGTGCATTAGAGAATCAGAAAGGCCACCACATCTTCATTTAATTGTATAATTTTTCTCATTTCTAAAATGTGTCTTGAGGCGTGAACCCAGATATTTCAGAAATCGGAGAAATGAAGAGCATTTCTGTAACCAGCGTGAAAATTCCACTCGAACCCAAGTTGTGCGGTTCCAAATGGTAACCTATGAACGATTTTAGTTTTATTTTTTGGCCAGTTTTTCACTAAATTCCAGTTTTCTCTTTGACCTGGAAAGTTTTTGAACTAAAGGTTTTCTAATTCTTTTTCCTTTTCATAGAGTACCATCAGGGCTACAACCCCATATGTTTTTGAAGACCGAATTCGGTTCCTGAGCCCAGATATGGGCCGGAAACTGTGGTCCTAAAACCAAAATAAGAGCACATTTTTATGGCTCACAAGTGACACAGTGGTCCGATTGACTTGGGCTATGGCTCATTCGATAGAGCTCATTGAGTCACATATAGCCCAAAAGTTTCAGGCAAGTCCTTACAAAACTGGGTCAACGCCATTCAAAAACAAAAAAAAATTTCCAAATTTTTTTTGACATTTTGACACTTTTCACTTTCCTTGCTATAAGTCGGCTCAAAGTGGTCGGATCATCACTCCGAAAAGTTCCCCATAAAGCCAATACGGTTTCACATGTGCCCAAACAATTTCAGACCGCTCACTCAAAAACGTGGCTCACACGACACACGCAAAGTTGAAAATGAGCGATTTTTGACGGAATTTTTTTGACATTTTTGGACAAAAATTCTGCATCGTAGGATAATTTGCATTTAAGGGAGAAATTAGATAAAAATGACATCAATATGACTACTCATCAATTAGTAACTACATGAATCAGAGAAATTAGTGTTTTGGCCAGTTAACATATACTTTTTGGATGAATATCTAATTGATTGCATTCCGTAAAGAAAACATCTATACTTTTTTAATTCGTTGTTTCTCAGGCTGAGTTTTTTACTTTGGTCGAAGTTGTGAGGTTGAAGCTACCACAAAACTCCGACAATGAGAACACAGCTTCTGCCCACAGAAAATAACAATCAGAAGTGAAACAATTCAAACCCGAGCATTATTGTAGAAACAAAACTCGGGATTTGACAGTTCAGTGATACAGGGAAAGATGATGGAGTCGATGAATACATTGTAATATTTCCAGGCAAACTTTTGAGTGTCTCAAAACTGAAACTTTTTATGTTTCATCTAGCAGTTATTGGTTTGGCTGTGAGGATTTTTTAATTGGGCTGCAGATCTTTGTGGTGAATGAAATTCAATGTTTCAATCGGATAGTTTCAGTTTAATTTTAATGGGATATAGTATTCCAATTTGGGAATTTAATTTCATGAATTGTATCATCGTGCTGCCTAACGTTAAATGGAAGTACTCAACTCGCAATAAAATGATTCTGAAACTGTAAATTTACAGATTTGGGGTCAGAAATTATGGCTTCGAAATTCCAGCATATAAGCTTTTTGCGAGCTTTCTGGATACATTTTCGCGGCAGCTAGAAGCATAACATCCCATGACTTTTGCTCCTACAGTTGCAGTTTCAGTGAAGCATCAGAAAAAGTTCAGGCTTCTGTGATTTACTTCTTTTTTCACATTGCTGAGGGAAAAACTTCAGATTAGTTTTCACAAAGTGCTTTAAGAAAATCTTCCAGTCCTTTTGAAATTGTTATGGAACAGTTGAGCTAACGAATCTCTCATTGTAGATCAAGCTCCCATAAAAAGTTCATAAAACTGAAAATGTCCTCTTCTGAAATGTTTTATTACAAATAGAATCGGGCCCAAAAGTGTTGAATCATGTCACAGCGAAGAAAAGATATATATTTTTCTAAACGAAGACAAAAAAGACAGAGTCGTAAAGCAACCGAGATGACCGAAAGGCGTATAAAAAACGAGAGGTGGAGAAAAACTCGTACAATTAAATTGAGAACAATAAAATAGAATTATAAAATGAAAAACGAATCGAATCACTAAGGAGAGGGAGGACACTGACAAATTGATGGGAGAAGGACAACCCGTGTCTATTTACATTTTGTTACCGCGCATCGAAACCAACAAATGAGAAAAAATAACAACCAAAAGATAAGAGAATAATTACTGATGAGTGGCTACGGTAGGCATTAGCCTGGAGCCGTACATGGCTTGTAGGGAGAATGGAAGAAGATTCATGTTCATACCCATCGGAGGGACCATGGTGGGCACTGGTTTACCATATGGATTGAATCGCTGAGGAGTGCTGGTGGAGGATCGTGGAGCTTTTCCAGTGGAGGAGGTAGATGGTTCAGATGAGGTAGAGGAGGAGGATGGGGATAGTGCGTGCATTTTCTGAAAAATGTTTCGGTTTCATTGATTTATTTTCGGGAATTGATTTTTTTGGAGTAGCAGATGGTTTCTGTGGAGTTTTTGATGTGGAGGATGATGGAGGAGTTTTGGAGGGCTTGGCTTCAGATGTTGAAGGCGTCGACGTCGAGTGTTTAGACATGGAGTAATCGGTTGGAGAAGTGGCGGCGGCGGCAGAAACCGACGCGGCCAACAGAGCTTGGTAGGAGGAGGTGGGCACTCTGGAAAAAATGGCGTTCAATTTAGACATCAGATGATGAATTGGGGAAAACTTGATGGGTGAAAGATAAGATGTGGTTGGTACAGTAAAAAATAAGAGTAAGATTTTGAGATCTTCTAATAGAGAGGCACTTTTTTTTGATTGGCCAGAGATAATTTTCCTGAATGAGGTGCCATTTTTCTAAAGGATTCATAATGTTTTGCAAGCGAATGAAAAACCAAAATTCGACCAGCATCAAATCCAAAATATGAAACAGTAAAATTTTCCAATTTTTGGGAATATTTTTTTTTGCTGAAATGTTTTCTCCACTGTTTGATATGAAGTTAATGAAAAGTGGAATAACTTTATACTGTAAATCTACAGTGAAAAACAGTAAAAATGGTGCCATTTTATTAGGGGGTTTTTAATAATCATGCCCTAATGAAAATCGACAATTGGTCGAAAATGATCACTACAGTATGAAACAGTAAATTTTCCAATTTTGTGAATCTCGGTTTTTTTCGAAGTAACTGTCGACACTGTGACGGGAAAATAATAAAAATCTTCTTTTCTTCACTTCTCACCAAATCGAATAAATGTTATTCTTAGCTTGATTGATACCCCTGCTGGCGCAAACTGGCATCAACCGATTAATCATTTTTGTACAAACAGGAGACCCTGACATCAAACGAGAGAAGAAGAAAAAGAAGAAGTTGATGATAAAGAAGAAAGCCAGTTGATGATGACAGTATCAAAAAATGATTTATTGTGTATGTCCAAGAAAGGTTCTTTTTCTGCGGAAATCGTTTTCAAGAAAATATGTGGATGAGAAGAAACTTGATTTGTGTTTTTCCATCCTTTAGAAAAATTTATGATATTGTTTTCATTGGTTCATTAAGGATGTTTTATGATCTAGACGAAAAGACACGTTTATCAGGAACCATAGCTTAATGGGATTTCTTGGCAATGTATGTTTTTCTTGAAGAATATCGGCATCATTTTCCAGAAAACATAAATAATGTTGCAAAATGTCAATGATTAAGAAAACAGTATTGTGTTTCAGCTAGGTAATAACTTCAGATTACTGAATAAACGATTTAGTAAGACTGTCGATGCTTTTGCTTTTAAGTTATGTAAGTATAATTTTGGAAACTCCCAGACGTATCTGGTCAGTCCCTATGGTTAAAATATTGCATAGAATATCGTTTTGTCTCTTCACCCGCTTTACCGTAAATTTAGAACACTGGTTCACTGTTTCAGACAGTTTTTTCAAAAACTTCTGAAAAGTATATTCATTATATCGGAACAATGAAATTGTGGCCCGAAATAGATTCTCTAGAACGTTTCAGACAATCATGGTGGATTTTACAGCATTTTTCATCGTTTTTCGATTTCCCATTTTTCATCGCTTTTTCCTCCAAAAATAGTAAACGCTGTCTAGAACCGAATGTCGCATCAAAATTCCTCGGGTTTACGAAGTTTACAAAGATTTCGAAACAGTAGTTCACTGCTTCACCACACTTATTTTCACAAATAATCAGAAATAGATTTTAATGCCAGGATGATAATTACTCCAATCAACTGAGGCTAGTTTCAAAAATAAGGATATCTAAACGTTCCACACTGACGATACAATAAAACATTGAAATTCAGCAGATTTACGGAAGAGTTTTGAAATAGTATTTCACTGTTTCCAAATGTTTAATCAATTTTTAGGTCACCAACCAAAAGTAGACTCTTTTTTGTTGCAAAAAAATTATGAACCGATCCTCTGAACTGTTTATAGTTAGGTGATCCACACAGTTTGAAGTTCTGCAAGCGAAACTATCGATAATGGAAATATTTCACATCTTTCTCAAAAGCCGCGGCTTCTCACGGCCGCAGCCGGCCGGCCGCGACTAGCCGTCAGGTTTTGACAGCCTCGCTTGCAGTATGATAGAATCTACCGAAACATTGAAATTTCTCAAATTTACAGAGGTTAACAATGTTCTCGAACAGTAAATCACCATTTCACTACACTTAAATTTCTACAGTATAGCGGGGATTGATCTTGATCAATCTTCATCTGCTGATAGACTAGGCTAGTTGTAAGAGGCTGGTATCCGAATATTTGTTTCTGGTTTCAAACTATTTGAAAGAATTGAAAGGAGTGGAGTATTTTCATAACTATTGTTCAACAAAAGCCAGGATTTTGTTACTGCAATTTTTGGTTTTGTTCCATACAATTCCTAAAATTCACGTATTCTAAATGAAGTAGGTAAATAAATTAAAGTAAATCGATCAATCCTTGTCGAACTGATCGGGCTTGATAGCCTGTGTTATTAACGTATTCTACTGTTGAAGAGAGCGAAACCTCTCCTACTTCTGTAGTAAGCGCTTCTGATTCTTTCTTGGAATAATTTACGAACTGAATGGAACTGAAAATTTTTGATAAATTTGGTCAGGATATTCCATAGAGCTCACAAAAAACATTCAGAATTCAGAATTTTCATTTGCATTGTCAGGAAAAAATCCCCAGTTGATTATTGAAGCAATTTTTTATGTTTCGCATCATTCATAAATACAATATTATTTCTGGTTTTTCGGTGCTTCAATTTTCATCACTTGTACTCGCAAACAAATTATCGATAAAGTTTTTTCGTGATTAGTTTTCAATGATTTTACAATTTATTCAAGCCTTGTAGTAAGTCAGAAGGAAGATTAGTGTCAGAAACACACCATAATGTTACTTATCAAGAATGTCGCTCGTTTACTTCCCCGAAATTCCACAAAATCGCTTTTATCCTACGGCGATTTTCAAATCGGGAAGCTATTCAGTTGTTTTGAAAATTATAACTTTATAAATTTGCTTGCATCTACCTATTGAATTGAAGGGTGGAAGTGCTGAAATAAATGCACTGACTAAAACATGATCCATCAAACAACTGCAACTAGAAAAGTCGTTTTTTATGTTCCCGACTGGCAACGCAACCCCAGTACACCTGGAATCCAAACATTTTTTAGGGGATTTCTTGAAATATAGAACAAATATTCACGAAGGGAACAAAAAAAATTAATTTGAAGTTGAAAAAAATCAATTTAAACATGACAAAAAACAAATGAAGTAGATGAACAAAAAATATGAATTCAAGGTTTCAGGTTCATTGTGAATGATGAAACCTCGATAGAAATTTGTCAAGACTCCGATTTCATGTTTCAGCATCCCGATTGATTTTCAACTTTTACTGTTTCGACGAGGATTTGATTGCTCGTCAATTTTTTGTAGGCATTAACCAGACGGTTGAATATCCAATGATGTAATAAGATTGTTACTGACAAACGATGTCGAAGAAAGTTAAGTTAGTAAAAAGTGTGTTTCCGCTTTTTCATTTATATCGATGGTTTCTCTTAGAACACTTTTTGATGCATTGTTGGAACAGCTGTAGTTCTCAAACAAGGAGCCTTCAATAGAATGAAGCTGTGTTATTGAAACAGTTCAAGGACAGTCAGAAAAGGCATAACTCTACAATATTAACAGTTTCAACAGGGTTTTGATTCATCTTTGATTATTTGTCGACACTTCTTCATTAGATATGAAATTTCAATGCAGTGTGCAAATCTCTTCTATATACTAAAGGAATAGCTCTGTGCGTCTGTGTGTGTGTCCAGCACTTATCACTGAATAACTTTTGTATCCCTCGACCGTTTTCTACCATATTTGGCATGTAGTCATGGGTCACCGAGCGCTTCAATTCTATAAAGTTTGAAGCACGGGTTACTGTAGGTTTTCTAGAAGTTTCTTACTGTAATATTACAGTAGTTATGGTACTCCGAAAACTCAACTGGCAAGCTCTGGATGGATAACCTTCCAGAACATTCTCCTTCATTCCAGAAACTTCTAGAAACTCCCAAAACTTCTAGAGACTTCTAGAACCTTCCCAAGCTTCCAGAAACTTCTAGAATGTTCCAAAACTTCCAGAAACTTCTAGGAACTTTCTGAATTTCCAGAAACTTCTAGAAACTTCCAGAAACGTCAAAACATTGGATTATTTTGGAGGGAATTTCAAATTATCAAAAATTTTGGCGAGAATTCAAACTTTCGCAATTTTGGCTGGAATTCAAATTTTCGAAATTTTGGCGAGAATTCAAACTTTCAAAATTATTGGAACTGAAAAGAGGCTAAGGGTGCATCACTGCCCAACGATCAAAAATGATTTTAAGCGTGGCAAATTAACCCCCCATTGAGGACCGCAGCGACGAACAAAAAGAAGGTGAGCCGCCGTAGGCGGCGCCACCGACTGGTTTTCACTAAACAAGTAGTTCCAGGACACACGAAATTCTTCGAGTCTTCAAATTTCATGTTTCAACAAAGTTGTATTGATGTAACAGTGATCGTACGAATGCTCGTTTGACACTTTCAATTTTTATGTAAAAAATTCTTTGGTATATTGGCATTTTGTAATTTAGAATAGCAGGACTCGTATTGGTCATAACTACACACAATATTTACTTTTTCGACGGTTTTTTGATCGTTCGTCAAATTTTCCTGCACAGTTTTCTAATTAGATTAAGTTCAAATTCCCAAAACTGTTATCGAATTTTCACTGATGCCGTGTCAAAATAAGCTCCAACGTGCATCACATTGAGTTAAACCTTCAAATTTTTGTTTTAGTTTCTTCATTTACAACCATGAGTTCTCGGAACACTGCTTGAATATGGAAACCGTGTCGTCAAATAACTTATCACGAAAATTGAAAAAGAAATGTTAGAATGTAAGCAGTAACTGACATTGTCGCTTCTGTCAGAAAAACTGAACTTTCAAATACTCCGAGTAAAGTTTACATGCTATATGTTTCAACTTTTTTTCTATATTGATAATTTTCTAATAATACTAGTGCCTGACATGCCCCAAAAGTTTAACATATGTATTATCCAAATATAGATTTTTTGATAAAGGGGCACTATGTATTTCGAGAAATGTAAGCATGGTCATAGCTGCCCAGTAATTTCTGTTTTGACAGGCATTGAATTTCTATAAGATTTTAAACAAGCTGCTTCAGAACTGAGATTGTCACTTCTATCAGAAAAAACAGAGCACTAGTGAGAAAAATCTACTGTTTTGGTAGGTTTTTATTTCTAAATGAATTTTGAAGAGTTACTGCACCCTTCCCATTTGATGTTCACAGTTTCATTATGTAAGTAAAGCAAAAAAGTTTCGTATCAGTATTCTCAATCTGGAGCCAGCTAAACTTCAAGTGAAAAAGCAAGTTCAGTATTTCAATTCATTTCATCATCACGTTTTTCTTTGGAATTCTGTAAAAAAAATTCCGGTTTCTTGAACTTTGTTTTTACAGACGTGGTACTGGACCTCAGTGTTATGGAAGCTTATTCTTTATTACTGTAGTTGTTTTACAGTGAAATGATTTTCTCCACAAAATGTTTCTGTCCCAAACTGCTGTTATTTTTTTCTCTATCTGAAAACGGACAGTTATTCCGTGACTATCATTTCTTCTCATTCTGTGCTTTTGTACCATCTCATTCCTCTGGTCCCTATTCCACAGTCCCCGTCTCCATCCAGAATCTTTGATGCCTTGATGCCGTTCCCTTCCAGTTTTCCCCTATCCCTACAGTTAGAAGTAAGTTCCAAATACACAAACTGTCAGTCATCACCTTATTACACCTACTCGCAAAAGCAGCACATACACACACAGAGAGTGAGAAGGAGACACTCTATGAAGGAAGATGATCGATGATGATTACCTGTCAGCGCCACACGGTGGTTTATAATGGATCGGGGCGACAGATTTTGAAATCTTTTGATTCTGGATTTCGGAAGTGACTGATAATTCGGAAAGTGGGAAGGAATATGATAATGATCAGCGATCGATTGAATTGGAAAAAACGTTCAATGTGAAACAGGGACTTTTTGAAAATTCACAAAATTTGGTTGAAGTTGATATATGTAAAGTCTAGGACCAGAAGTTAACTATCATGGCGAGGGTAACAGATTTTTTGTGCTCGTGTATATTTAGCACGTACAGACCAAACTATCCTAATACCTCTGATTAATAACAGCTTAGTGAAACTGGAATAGTTTTTTTTGGAGTTCCAAAATATATTTTCAGTTTTTCTGAAGTCTCAAAGGATTTTCATTTTGGAACGTAATGATTGGGATGATTGTTCATTTTCAAAAATCTTTGGCAAATTTACCTCACTGTCAGGCATTTTTTTCAGTTTCATAATGTTCTTATCAGGAAGAGTCGGTTTGTCCAACAATTCGAAAGAAACTTGATGGAAAATTAAAAAAAAAAGTTGAACAAGTAAAATTACCCCAATATTATAGCATCAAAACACTAGAAAATGTTCGGATAGCCGCCAGAGATTTCGGTTTCCAATAGTGCTTAACAGTCTGTTCTATGATATTCGGATAGTCAGAGGCGAAATTTAGCTAGACTAGAAAACCAACAGATTGAAACAATGAGATCACCCGAGATATTCTGACATTTGAGAAAATCTGAAAATTTTGGATATAGTCAATTTTTATAAGTTTACATCAATCTGACATGTTTGACCATCTTGTTGATCTTGTACTCCGAGGCTTTCAAAAAAATGGTTTGTGTCTTACTGTTTCACTTTACTAAGGAATTGAGTAAGTTGAGGTCCTGTTTATTTTTTCCGCCCCAATTTTGTAAACCAATAACACCTGAAGTCTAATATAAATAGTTGAGAATAATAGGTCGAAAGTAAATCATCAAAAAAACTGATCAAAAGAAATTGAGGTTCTGAAACGGTTTCGATTGGTTTATCGTCTTGACACTACTGTAGTTTAGAACAAAAGCTTGCAGAAAATTCAAGAAAACTGCAGCACTATCAGATGTTTTATGAAAAAAATAATTACTGTGTCAACCTGTTTATTTTTGGAAGTTCCTGATAATGGACTACTGGTTTTCTTTGGCGATTCATCAGAGGTTCAGAGGATCACAAGTTATGCAAGTTACAATATATTTTTTTAAACCATCGAAAATAATAAATAAGTTTGGAAATTGAATAAATTGCTGGAATTTTCGAATAATTTTGTTCTCTCATATACTGATTCACTGTTTCAGGATGTTTATTTTCACGTAGTGGTTCTTCAGAATCAGTCTTGTGACCGGTTATGCGCAACTCTACTGAAAGTTTCACGAATTCCTAAACTTGCAAGTTACAGTATGTTTTCTTATAACCATGAGCAATGAGAATGAATCGGCTTTCGAAATACTTTACGAACTTTGAAAATTATTTGATGTAACACTTATTGGTATACTGTTACAGAGAGTTTTTTTTTCAAGAAAAGGATCTCTTGGGGATCTATCCTTCCGAAAATGGTTCATCTTGTTCTTGTTTCAACGTATCAGCCAAATTTATAGCAATAAAACCTGAGATAAGAACAAATCTCAGGAAATCAGAGTTTATTAAACAGTTAAAAAAAACAGTGTTTCAGCTATTCTGTATTTCTGTAGGTTTTCTTTTCTTTCATTAGGTAGAACTCAATTGATAAAAAACCGATTGAATTTGTCTCGTTTTTCATCTGGAGAAGACGAAGAAGACGCCGGCGGTGGCGGTGCGGGCAGTGTGTCGATTGATTGATTGTCGACGTCCCCCCTCCCTTTAACACGGGTAATCAATCTTCGTTACAAGACCCGTGTCGATAACTCAAGATGAGATGACACCCCTTCTTTTCAAACACAGACAACAAAACATCATATAGACAGAGAAAACGAAAAATGTGTGTGTTGGCAGGAGAGGGGAAGCACTCCCTGAAAGTAATCTGTCATCGTTCATTTTGAGTCGAGGTGTCATTGCCATTTGTCTTTTTTGCTATGGTTTTTGCCGCTTCGGGTTTTGAGAACTTTTTGACACTGGTTTTGAGAAGTTGATAGGTCTGGGATGGGGAAAATTAGTTACTCTAGGTCAAGTAGGGGTTCTTTTGGAGTGATTGGGGTACTAGGGACTCTAGAATGGTAACTGTAGATCTGGGGGTATGGTACGGTATTTTCCGGATTATTTTCCAACCATTATGAATCAGCATTGTTGAGAACTCTTGTGCGGATTAATAAAAAGCTGGTGAAACAGAAATTAAAGTTTCCGCTTTCAGAAAATTTTTGTCTGAAAATATCTACCGTGACAGAAAGGTTCGAAAAATCGGACATTTAAGAAACCTTGATTAATTGCTGAAATTGTGGAACAAACTTTTTATCAATGTGTGCTTTGGGCGAAGTTAGTTAAGCTACAGTTCATTGTTCTGTCGGTATGAATAAAATTGCACGTTTTCTCTGTTTCACGAAGTTCTCAATTTTTGAATTGGCTGCTTCTGATCAATCAGTTTTTTGTTCGTGCCGTGAAAATTTTCAAAAATTATCAAATTTTGTTTTTGCTCACAGAATTCCACATTTTTCCTGTTTCAACAGCTTTTGAAATTTTCTTGATGATCCTACATTGTGTTGCAATTCTCCGTGACAAACCTTACCAATTTTTGGGTATCGCAATTCTTCAATTTGTATTATCCTGTTTCAAAATGGTGTGAAAGTTCCGAGTCTCTGACCTGTGATTACTGATTTCCTTGCGTACGTAAATTCAGCTATAAAAACAACGAGCTGAAAAATAGGCTATCTGTTTCATCTAGCCTACATTACAATTTGTAACATTTGACGATGATATGATGGTGTTAAAAATACTATTAGAAAAATTTCAATTTGGACTGGTCTTATGAGAAATCTCATTCAACTTACTGTTTCAAGGGGCCATGAAACTCGATTGGTTTTTTTTCTAATTCTAATATAATTGTGTATTTCTTTTGGAAAACTTCGCCTGTTACACTTTGCCAGTTAATCCTAACAACAAGAATCTGTGAAGATTGAATACGTTGTCTCTAGTTCAAAACTTACAGTTTCAAGTAATCCATATATTTTCTGTCATTCCAAGGCTTTTTAGTGATCCATACTTGGGTAATTACAACTCTTTTCTGCAATCGAGCCCTGTCTAAATTCAGATAAAGAAGAAATCATCATATGAAAAAAGTAAATGATTCTGGAAATAATTAATTTTAGCAGTTTTCAAAGTTTGATGCTATCATCGTTTCTATATAATTCAAATTGACACTTTTATCTAGGACCGAACCATCCACGTTCGTGAAAGACCCTTTCTATGAGTTTTACTGTTCCGGTATACTGACACTTTTTGTGGAAAAAAAACTGATAAAATACCGTTTCACAAAGCTGACAATTTCTCTTTATTGAAGGTTTTTATGATTATAAAGGGCTACAGGTTCAATATACAATAGCAGGAATGTCATCAAAGGGAGAGTTTGAGAACATCTCATCAATTATAAACCGGGAGCAGTCCTTTATATTTTTGGGGTTTCCTGGATGAAAACTACTGTTAAGGACACTATTGAAATCTCGAGTTTCTAAACTATTTGCATTGCGACTTGGTTGTGTTTTGTGTGTAAAAAACTTTGATGAAACGAAACGACAATATAAAATTTATGTGGAAAATGTAGGTTTCCATTTTTTTTTCAGAAACTTCTTTTACCAACTTGCTACTTTTCGGACCTATAAACGTTTCGTACAGTTCCAAGCAGTTCACCAACTTTCGAACAGAAGCTCTGACCGAATCTTCTTTTCCAAAATGAATCATTCAAAACATAATAATGAAACTGAAATCTTTTAGAAGAAAAAAAACAATTACCGATTCCTAAGCTTCATCTATCCGTACCTTCTCTTGCCCTTTTACTCTTTTTATCTTGTTATACATTTAAGAATTCATTGAACTTCCTTTTTTGTGATAAACTACCAAATTAAGAGTAAAAGAGCATCCAGAAACACTTTTGTACTTTATCAACTAGACACAACTGACCTTTTTTCTCGTCCATCAGCTCTATTTGAAAATGTATCGAAAATAGGATGGTGAAAAGTGGAGTTGAACTTGAAATGAATACATGATTTTTGTGAACTTTTGAAATGAAATCTTTGGAAACAAATTGTTTGAGATATAACCTTGGAGTGATAAAAAGATAGTGGAACCGAAAACATTTTTTACAGTCAGTATTTTATCCAATTTTGAACTGAAATACATCAGAATTGAAAAACAGGAAAAATAATTTGTTTCAACTTTCTAATGTCCACAGTTTCAGATTCGAAATAATTGTTGTTAAGAAGGTAGTCTATCAGTAACAGAACTGCTTTGGATTACAGGGGCTCATGGATTCGATGTCGTTAGTACCAATATGAATAAAGCGTCTGCGTCTTTACCACTATACCTGTATAAAGAAACTGGAGAAAAAAAATTGGAAGCCAAGGGCCCTCTACTCAAGCCACAGGGCACAATACGCTAGGTGGTTGTTGTAGACTTTCCTTGAATTTGATTTGTTCGAAACTGAAAAATAGAGTGCCCTGAGCTAAACCAAAATGATGAAACTCAAATTTTTTCAAGAGTATCCAGATAGAGTACCCAAACTTTAGGATTACTGTAAGTTGTTCTGACAATAGCATATGGGAAATGAAGGATATGTATTGCAAACCAAGACTAACAATCAAAAACTTCTCACAACTTTGGCTAGGTATTGAAGATGAAAATTATTTTGAAATAATTTCTTTTTTGGATTTGTTGGTCTAGTTCGATTGATGCTCATTTTTGAACATCTTCTTTCTTGCAAGTTTTCGTGATTTGAGCGGATCCAATTCTGATCTGTAAACGTTAGAATTAAGTCGAGTCTGTAAAACTGTGAAAACCGAGAAGTTTTTCGTATCATACCTCCCGAAACTGAAATGTGAACGCTGATTTTGCCTAGAACATATAGAGACTGAGAAACAGTAAATACACCTAACTGCTTTTTCAGGTTCATTGGCTGAATAAACTTCGAAACTACCAAACTCGAAACAAAACTTGGCACATGCAACTCCCGATTGTTTCCATAAGACGCTACTAGATGATTCAGAATGACAAACCACTGTAAACATCGAACTGTAGAACCTGAGTTACCACAAAACTTTACCAACACAGCGAAACTGATATTTTTGAGAGCCCTGAAACCACTGACAGTTCATCATTCTCAGTTTGTGGTTATCTGACTTAGGATTCCGCCGAATCATTGTCCATTTCCTAACAGCATATCAATTAGTAACCCCATGAATCAGAAAAATTAGTGTTTCAGTCAGTTAACATAAACTTTTGAATGAATATCTATTTGGTTCCAACGATTTTACGAACTCCCTAAAACTCTGAAATTTTTGAACTGCTTTTCTCACAGATTTTGATTATAACTTTGTTTGAAGCTATCACAAAGTATTCTACAAAGTTCCGACAAGAAAATCACAGTTCTTTTTTTTACATATAATTTACAGAGTTGATGAAACCGAAGTTTTTCATGATCATCACATTGTAGAAAAACTTGCTTACTGATTTTCCAGTAGTTTTGGATCCTAAGACATAGATAGAATAAATGTCGAAGCTCCTAGTGAACCAAATTAAACTTGAGGATTATGTTGGAACAAAAAAAGGACTTCGACAGATCAGTGAAACAGAGAACAATGATAGAGTCGAAGAACACAAGTTTCTAAATGTTTCGAAACTGAAACTTCTTATGTTTCATCTAACAGCTATTGGGTTGGCTGGGAGGAGTTTTGTTGTTATTCCTGTTCAGTGTTCTAAATGGAATTCAATGTTTCAGTCAGATAGTTTCAGTTTACTTTTCATGAGGTACAGCATTCCAATTGGGAATTCTATATCTTGAAATGTAGCACAGTGCCCAATCTGCTTAACGTTAAATGGAAGTATCCAGTTCGTGATAAAATGTTTCTGAAACTGTAAAACTTCAGTATTGGGGTCGGAAATTTTGGCTTCCGAATACAAGAGTGTAGGCTTTTTGAGAGCTTTCTAGATACATTTTGGGATAGCTTCAGTCCTAATATCCCATGAATTTTGTTCCTACAGTTACAGTTTCAGTGAAGTGTCAAATGAGTTTCAAGTTTCTGAGATTTACTTTAGTATTCTCATTAGCAATTATCTTATAGTATTTGAAAATCCATATTATTCTAAAAGAAGACAATAAAGACAGAGTCGTAAAGCAACCGAGATGACCGAAAGGCGTATAAAAAACGAGAGGGGAGAAAAACTCGTACAATTAAATTGAGAACAATAAAATAGAATTATAAAATGAAAAAAACGAATCGAATCATTAAGGAGAGGGAGGACACTGACAAATTGATGGGAGAAGGACAACCCGTGTCTATTTACATTTTGTTACCGCGCATCGAAACCAACAAAAGAGAAAAAATAACAACCAAAAGATAAGAGAATAATTACTGATGAGTGGCTACGGTAGGCATTAGCCTGGAGCCGTACATGGCCTGTAGGGAGAATGGGAGAAGATTCATGTTCATACCCATCGGAGGGATCATTGTGGGCACTGGTTTACCATATGGATTGAATCGCTGAGGAGTGGTGGTGGAGGATCGTGGAGCTTTTCCAGTGGAAGAGGTAGATGGTTCAGATGAGGTAGAGGAGGAGGATGGTGATGGGGCATGCATTATCTGAAAATTTTTCGGTTTCATGGAGTTGGTTTTTGGAATGGATTTTGTCTTTTTCGTTTCTCGTCTTATCTACGGAATAAAAATCGTTACCTTTACATGATTGGTCAGCTCACTTTCCTCCTCGGACACCTTCCCACAAGCGACATCCGAATCCACCCAATTACACTGGAACCTTGATTTTGTTGGAGTAGCAGATGGCTTCTGTGGGATTTTTGATGTGGAGGATGCTGGAGGAGTTTTGGAGGACTTCGCTTCAGAAGTTGAATGCGTTGACGTCGAGGGTTTTAGACATGGAGTAATCGGTTGTAGAAGAGGCGGCAGAGGCAGTGGCGGCAGAAGCCGACGCAGCCAGCAGAGCTTGGTAGGAGGAGGGTGGCACTCTGGAAAAAAGAAGGTAGGAGAGCTGAAGTGTGGGAAACTAGAAGGGTGGCAAATAAGTTGTGGATGATACAGTAAGAATAGAAACTGGTTTCGAAATCTTCTGATAGAGAGGCACCTTTTTTGATAGGCAAGAAATTATTTTTTTGACATGAGGTTTTTTTAAAAATTGAAATTTCCAGGCTAGAAATCAACAGCAAGAAACAGTAAAACGGATACTGTATTAGAGGTTTCTCATTATTCTCTCTTAAAGGAGGACTGAAGTCACATTTTTTGCATTGTTTTTATTTATTATTCCGGTGTATTTGCTTTTTCTATGAACATTTTCCTCTTGGAGCTTATGTCAAAAATCGCTCTGAAACGATATACATAGCCCCCAAGTAACTGGAGTCTCCTCGACTCCGAGAGGAGTACACGGCGCCAATCAATGCGATTTCAAACATTTCACTTCATTTTTGCTCGTTTTTCAACTTTTTTCCTGTATTTTATCTATTATTCCTTTTGTTTTTAATGTTTGAAATGAAGAAATAACATATAAATACTGGAAAA
>GL380555.1:0-12718 GCA_000143925.2 Caenorhabditis brenneri
ACTGACCTCTTCGTTCCACCATCCACTTTCAAACTAAAGAAGATATTCAAAATTAGAAAAAAATTCGAAATAAATGAAAAAAAAATTTGGGAAAAAAATTCAATCTCCTGCATTAGGAAATTGTTGAAAAAATGGGTAAAAACAGTTTTTTAGTTTTTGGTCAGAATCTGTTCCGACATAAGTGTTGAGTGTGAATAACTCGAAAAACTTGAAAACTAATCAGTATAATCACTTTTTCGACATCTTTAATGAAATTAAAAGCAAGAAAAAAAAATTCAAAAAAAGTTTACGTGGGGTGGGGACCGAACCTACACCCTCTCGCACACTACACGCGCCCCCTGCCGCTGCGCCACGCCTCGACGTTTTGCCAAGGGTGAAGAGGGCGTAGACTAGCCGCCAGCGGGCCAAACCTGGAGCTCAAAGTGGTGCTCCAAGAAAGATTTTTCCAATTTTTATTTCAGAAATGGATTCAGCAGGGTCGAATTAGTGTGCCCACAAATTTGTGGAAGGTTCTTAAGCTGGTCCGCCAAGTACTTCCCTTGTGAGATGATAATACCATAATCTACAACTAATTCTCACTTTTCGGAAAAATTTCAATATTATAATCGAGGTTTTAGGGTACTTCTTGATACTAACTATCGAAAAAAAAACAAAAAAATGTTTGCAGTTTCATTTAAAATTTACATTAAAATTTACATTTACATTTTGTTAGGGAAAAAGACCGGTAAGTAACCAATGGAATCAATAAATCAGAAATCAAAATGACACCATAAACATTTTTTTTACTATTTCAAAAATTCAAATGCTCACAAATAATTAATTTCGTTTATGGTCAGGGAATTGGTCTGGAAGTAGAAAAAAATCAGTTTATTTTTTTTTTTTTTGAAAATTTTGAGATGATAATGACGTACTGATTCAGGAACTTCTGTAGTATTTACCGAAAAAATCAGAAAGTTTCACAATTACAGAAGCTAACCAACTAAACTCAAAAAATTCCGATGAAACAGAAAAAAAAACTAATTACTGTTTCAAAGTATATTTCATTGTTTTCCAGTTTACCATGACAATTAGTAATCCGCAGACTCTGACTACTGTTTACTGGGTAGCTCTTCATCGAAATTTTCACCAGAAAATTCAAGAAAATTTCCTGTAAAATTAGGTTTTTGATTTCGGGAACAAAAATAATAATGTATTTATTTTTTGGGAAAAAATTATACTGAAATTCCGATAAGAATTCACTGACTGTCTGCTTTTTTGTGAAGGTTTTTGACTGTTCCAACAATATATCTTTCCGGATACTCTTGTGTTCGTGTTATTGCTCGTAGGGAAACTCTCATTAATGTTTTCGCCGGGCTTTCTTACAATTGGGGAGGGACAGGGAGCTCCGACTCTCCTAATACTGACTCCCTCCACAGTTTCTGCTACTTTGAGAGTTGAAAGTGGATAAACAGACACACAGATAGACTTTACAACGATTCTTGAATTGGGTTCAAAAAGTTTTGGAACCCTTTTTTTCATGAAGCAGAAAAAATTTTAATTTTAAAATTTTTAATGTTTAAAAATTGGTTTTGTACATCAACGTGGTTCTGTTGTTTGAATATTTTTCGAACTTAATTTAAAAGAGGTCCAAATGGACATACAGACACACAGACATACGAACTTTTCGTTTTTTATGCGAACCGTAATTCCATTACCCTACGATCACAACACTTTTTATTTGAAGCTTACAAAAAAAATTGCTTCAACGTCGCTGTAGTCGCTGCTTTGAATGGGAATTTCACTGAAAAACAGTTTCGAATAATTTTTTGAAACAGTAAAAAATACTTTTCCATGCACCTAAAGAAAAGGCTCGGCTACGTGGTGCATGCGTACGCAATGACACGCTCACGCAAACACTGCAGAGCGGGCTGCGAACGGGCGGGCAGCAGGGACGGGCGTCGGGCGGGCAACGGGTACCTGTTTTTACTCGCCCGTTAGCCAAGCCTTACCTAAAAATGGCTGGTATTCAAAAAACAATTTCAAAATCCTAGGATGAAAATCTCGAAAGTTTTCACTGTTTCATTAAAAGTACCATTATGATGATCGAAGATTCTACGTACTTCCACGCAACTGTTAGAAAAAAAATTCCAGTTGATATCAATTTTGAATTTTTGAATTTATAAAAAATCATTGAAAATTCCAAACCATTCGAACTCTCAAGCTTTGAAAAAGTGATTTTTCACTGTTTCAGCAGAAATTCAGAGGAAAAAAGACTGAGAAGTTGCCAATAAACCGAAAACCAAAAAATATGTTTATCACTGTTTTTAAATCCCAAGTGATCATAAATAATTTATTTCTTTTTTGATTTCTGGTGTCCAGTATATACCATTTCATCAGTTCTCAATGACAATTATTACTTTACGACTTGGTTGTTCTTGAGAAACTGTTAGTTTACATGCTGACAAACAGACACACAGATACACTTTTTCTGGCAGAAATTCAATTTTAAAACTGATCTTAGGCCTGGAGTGGCAATTTTGACATGATTTTGTTTGGTGTCTAATGGATTTGTGCCGGAAATTTGATTATTTGTAGGAAATCAAAGTAGATTTTTTTAACTGGTGAATCCAAAACGTCTTAATTTTATAGGTTTTACTCCAGAATTAATCGAAAAATTGTACTAATCAACCGGATATAATAATGCTCCCATCAGAAGAAAATTTCTAGCAATTTAGACTTTCAAATTTTGAAACAGTAAAAGTAATTTACTGTTTTTAAAGAAATCAGAAAAAAGGAACACGTTTTCATTGAAGTTATCCAGACATTTTTCTAAAAGTTCACAAATTATGTTTAAGAGACAACAAATGCGTTCAAAACAATAATTTGTTTTTATGTAATTTTTCTCAAAAAAAGTTTGAAACAGTACATTTTTTTACTAACGGTTTTCTAAAACTCTGTTGGTACCTGAACTCGTAATCAGTTTCCAATATAATTGATTTCAAATGAATTTTTCAAGACTTTTGGTACCAACTGGAGCCTTTTAATCCTGAAAACCTTGTGAATAAGCTACGAAAACTAGTTCCATTAAGGCTTGTATCTGGACGGCGATTTGCCCGTCCGCCCCGTCCGCCGTCCGTCCGTTTGCCGTCCGTCTGCATTCTGACGTGACGGTGTATAAAACTTTTATTTCACGTCAATTCACGAACTTTTCATTGTTTTCCCCATTTTTCTTCGGTGTTTGACTCATTATTGCCGAAATTAAATTTTTTCGGTGAATAAATAATTATTCAAGCTCTAGAAATGGATTGAAAAAGAAGGCTACGACAAAAAAATTTACTGAAAAAAAACCGTCCCTCTGATTTCTGAGGCGGACGGCTAACGGACGGCAACGGACGGCGGACGGACGGCGGGTGTCCAAATTTGCCCGTCCGGCGAACAAGCCTTAAGTTGCATAGCAACTATGTAAAGTTGAAGACTTCTTTGTAGATATACTGTGAAACAGTAAAATAATTGTTTGCAACTAAGTTTTGGGTCTCTTCAGAAATGATTTTCTCGAGATCTCTTTTTTACTGCTGTTCTTTTCTATCAAAGAATTTTCAATAAAAATTTACTGTTTCAAATTTTTTAAGGAAAATATTCATGAAGTTTTGAAGTTGATTGATTTCGAACAGCATTTATAGAATTTTTTAGAAAATAATTTAATCATGAGAAATTCGGTAAAATTTTTGATCAACAAATTTCGGACCACCGAAATATCCGAAATTTCCAAAAAAAGGAACAAATTTAGATTTTCTTGGAACTAAACCCGCCCACCCATTAATACAATCGGTAAGTTTCGAAGCATAAATGTTTTTGAAACAGTAAATTTTGAAATTTTGAATTTTCACTGTTTCAAGCCAAATCTTCAAAACAAAAATGATTACTTTCATGTTGTAAGTTGAGAAAAACCTTGAATATTCCCCATTTTTATTAGCACCAGGAAAATATTTTTCTGCAAAATTAGGCTCTCAGTTTTGGAAACAGTAAAATTCATTACAGTTTCATCAAGACTTCCAAGAATCATTATCTCAGATCCTATTATTGTTCCTACTCTTCTAATTTCCAGTGGATAAACTGACACAGATTTTTGTGGATTGCTGTTGAGTTGTCTGATTGTGGTTTCAATATTTGTTAACAATTTTTTTTTTCAGTTTGTTTTTCAAGAAAAAAAGTAAAAAGTTACTGTTTAAAAAATATTTTTGGTGACTAAGACAGATCAATTTTCTGTTTGAACGTTGTTTAGAATAGTTTCAAAGTAGGTTCTGATGGACACACAGGCACACAGACAGATATTTTTTCCTGTTTTCAAATTCCACAATGCAACGACTACCTTACGATCACTACATTTTTTATTCGAATTTCCATGAAACAGTAAATTTTTTGAAGCGGATTTTGCAAGTAAATGTATACCAATGCAACCTACTGCCTTACAATCACCAATTTTATTATACGAAATTTCATGGAACAGCAATTTTTTTAGGGCGCATTTTGAAAATATTGTATACCGTAAATACTCATATTGAGGTGCATGAAACTCTATTTTTCAAAGACCCCTTGAGAGTGCACCACTATTGGAGGGGCACTTCAATTAGAGTATTTACGGTATAAACAGACGGGTATGAGAATTACTAGAAATTTCGCTGAAAAACATTTGAAGAATTTTTTTTGAAACAGGGAAAAATTGTCAAAAATTTGAGATAATAATATCAGAAATTTCTACTAATTTTTACTTTTTCATAAAAAGTTTCAGTATTAAAATTGAAGTTTTCGGGTACTTCTTTGTACTAACTATCAAAAAACAACTTGAAAAAATCGACTGATGGACATTTTTGCAAACTTCACTATTAGAAAAAAACTCCTGAAAATTCGGAATTTCAAAATTTGAAACAAGAAGTCTATTTTTGCAGTTTCATTCAAAATTTACATTAAAATTTGCATTTACTTTTTGTTAGGGAAAAAGACCGGTAAGTAACCAATGGGATCAATAAATCAGAAATCAAAATTATATCATAAAAACTTTTTTTACTGTTTCAAAAATTTCAATGTTCACAAATGATTAGTTTCGTTAATAATCGCGGTGATTGTAAATTTCCAGAAAATGAGAAACAATTTTATTTATCTACTTATTTCTCGAAACTTTTCAGATGATAATGACCTACTGATTTGGAAGCCCCTGTAGAAAGCCCCTGTCGAAAGCCTAGAAAATTTACAATTGAAAAAGCTAACCAATTAGTAGTATCAAAACTCAAAAATTTCCAATGAAACAGAAGAAAAAAAACAACTAATTACCGTTTCAAAGAATATTTCATTTCTTTCACAGTTTCCCATTACAATAAGTACATCGCAGACTGAGTTACACTTCGAAATATTTTGACTTCTTCTATGGACAAACAGGCAGACAGACAGATTTTCTAGCTCAAATTTGGTTTTTCTAAAATTGATTTCAGGGCTACATTCGCTTTTTTTACCGTTTCATGAATAAATGCTTTTTACCTTACTTGATTACTGATTATTGGATAAATTCTTCGTTGATGATTTTCATTAAATCAGAATTCAAACTCTAATTCTATTTGAAAATATAGAGAAAAAAAATTAAGGGTCTGTGGCATAATCATCAATATTTTCACTAAAAAAAGCAAAATATTAGGGTGTCCCGAAAGTAATTGCCTTTTTTGAAAAACTTCTAAAAATCCATTTCAACTAGACTTTTCGACCAAACTTTTTTCCAGTTATTTGACATGTACCTCGTGCACAAAACTGAAATAAGTACTGTTGTTCTGTCTCTCCTAAGAGAAGACAACTGACTATAAAAAGAACAGGCGTTTTTCATAGTATTCATTCGAACGTTTCTCATACTCACTCCAGAGGAGCTAGTGTTCCGGAAAATATGTTTTATGACAGTAAGTTGAGGTGGCGATAGCACCATAAAATAATTTATTTCTATCTGACTAGCAGAGTTATCTGTGCGATTTTTTCGAAAAACCTCAAAAACGACTTCGGCTCAATTATTTTGTCAACGAGGAGAGCTGAGTCAAGGAAACGAAAACTAATTAAAGTGTACACCATTGTTGATAATAAAAACTAATATTAGAAGTTGACTTGGTTCGAAAAATTTTTTCAACCACGACAAATTTCGGTTTATTTCACAAAATGGGCAAATTATGCATGTTTTCGTGGTCCTTGTGGTTTCAACCTGAATGCACCTACATCCAAATAATTTTTATATGTAATCGAGGGACTGCTCAACTGCAAAATTAAACAGGACTGAAAACGGAAAAACTGCTGGAAAGGCATAGGTCGATCGTAATGAGACCAAACGTTTTTAGAGCGTCTTAATGGATCTCATAGCTCGGTCAATTGATGAATTTAAGTTCCCATCTTTTGCATGTTTTGAGTACTTATCAGGTACTAACCTGACACAAAAAATCAGATCACAACATATCTCATAGCAAAAGATATTGGTAGGGCATAAAAAAGGCAATTACTTTCGGGACACCCTAATAAATCCCGGTGAAGTTAGATTTTCAAGGTTGGGAACAAAAAATAAAAATTTATTACTGTTTCTGTGGAAAAAATTATACTAAAATTCTGATAACAATTCAATGATTATTTTCTTTTTTCTTGTGAAGGTTTTTGGCTGTTCCATCAAATTATGTGGCAAGTGGACAAACAGACACACATATAGAATTCCGATTCTCGATTTGCGGTTTTAAAAAGTTTTGACATCGTTTTTTTCATGAAGCAGTAAAAGTTTTGAATTAAAAATTTCAATGCTTCAAAATTGTTTTAGTACATCAACACAGGTTATTGTTCTGTTGGTCAAGTACTTTTCGAAGTAGATTCAGGGAGATTCGGATGGACATACAGACACACAGACAGACAAACTTTTTGCTGTTTGATAAAAACGACCGAATTACCCTACGATCATAATATTTTCTGTTCGAATTTTCATGAAACATTGAATTTTTTGATAGAGTTTTCAAAAACAAAAAGAAATAGATGGAAATTTGGTCGATCTATTTGGTGAAAATTTCACCGATAAATCAGCTCAAATATTTTTTTGGAGCAGCAAAGAAAAGTGTCAAAAACCTGCAAGCTTCAGAATTTATTCACTGTTTCATAATAAATTCCATTATGGTGAACTTTGTTTTAGGGTGCTCTGTTGACGTTTCGATCAAATTCGACTAACAATACCGAAAATTGAAACTAAGAAAACAATGTAACTTTTTTTCGAACTTTTGGCGAAATTGCTTGAACATAATGCTACAGAAAGTTGTTATGCCATATCAACGTTCAGAAAACCCTGAAAATTCGAATTTTCATGTTTTAAAACAGTGATTTTTTTTTCACTGTTTCAGCATAAATTCAAAGAAAAAAATTCTGAAAAAAACTTCGCCACATATCATTACCACACCAAATAATTTTTTTCAATGTTTCGAAATTCCAACTGATCAAAAATAATTTATTTCTTTTTTGATTGCTGGTGTCCAGTATATTCCATTTTGTCAGTTCTCCATGACAGTCAGCACTTTACGATTGGGTTGTTTTCAAGGAAATTTGGCATTTATGTAAAAAAATTGAACTTATTTTGAAATCATCTATATGAGCGATGTATTGATTAGTTGGGGAGTCTCAAAACCTCACAAAGTATTGGTGAAACCGAAAAAGTATTTCACAAAAATTTTCTTACTGTTTCAAAAAATATTATAGGTTTTTCAAGTTTGACGACTGGTATTGTATGGCTAGAACTAGTTCGCACTTCCCACAGACTCTCAGATACTTACACAGACATATTTTGCTGGATTAAAAATTTTCGAGCAGTAAAAAAACGGAACATTAGGCGAAAGAGTTAGATGGTTGATCAAAAAAATTTCGTTAACTTCTCATTATTTCAGTCTGATTTTTTTAGTTTCGAATTCATTTCACACGATATTTTGTTAGTTTCATGATAAAACTTTTTGAAAAAAATTATCTTGTTCACTGTTTCATGGATATGTGCCAAATATTTTATTTGATTATTATTGAATTCGATGCATCTACAGGCTCTGAATTCAAAATTGTAATTTTATCTGAAAAACTTGGTGTTTTATACAATTACTCATAAACCGATTTTGCTACCAGAAAAAAAAATTCTAGAAATTTAGACTTTCAATTTTTAAAAAAACAAAATTATTTTACTGTTTCACCAGAAAATAAGGGAAACCCTCTTATATTCATTGCGATAAGAGTAAAAAGAATCCTAAAATTGAACAAATTTTATTTGAAAAAAAACTAGGAAAAAAAATACAAGTTCCGAGTTTGTTATCACACAGATTTTACTATAATTCCAGATTTTCGAATTTTGAAACAGTACGCTTTTCCACTGTTTCATCAGAAAAACAAAAAAGAAACTTGATTAGTTATATTCATTATGTCGCAACTGGGAGTACTTTAGAAAATAATTATTGGCAAACTTCTGACTTTACATTTACCGGTTTCACATTTTTTTAAAGTTATCACGAAATTATGTTATAAAAGCTCATCGGGTAGATAGATTTTTGTAGAAGAAATACTCGGAAGCAGAGGATATAATATTGATTGGCAGGGAACTTTCAGAACCAACTTTTGGTGAAACAGGAAAAATATTTCATAAAATATGTTCAGTGTTTCACAACATTTTCCATATTTTTGAAGTTTTCCATGACGTGTTCTGTGACATGGAGTCATTTTGAAATTTTGAACTTACTTACAGACACACAAACACACAGATAAACAAGCTAGCAAATAATCGGAGCGTTATTGTCATGCAATTTTTCGAAAAATTCTCGTCAACTTTTGATAATTTCATTGTGATTTTCTCAATTTCAGATTTATATTATACAAATTTTCGTTTATTTCAGGATATAGATAGTTTCTAAAAAAATAAGATTTTTTACTGCTTCAAGAATATGTGCCAAATACCTTTTTTGAATAATGAATTTGATAAATCCTGAATTCAAACTATAATTTCCAATGAAAACCTGAGGAAATATATACAAGTTGAGAGATGTCTGACACAGCGAACAATGTATTTATCAGAAAACGATTTTTTGGAAATTAAGGCTCTCAAACGTTGAAACAGTAAAATGTTTGGCTCTTTATGGACTGAGCGGTGTTTTGAAAAATAAGGCGGTGTTTAAAAATACAGCGGTGTATTGAGATTTCAGCGGTGCAAACGCGACAGCACGGCGGTGCAAAGAAAAAAACAAAATAGCGGTGTATTGGTTAAAATGGCGGTGCAAAGAAACGAAGTCACCTGGACGGTGTAATAGCTATTTCAGCGGTGCAAAGAAATATCGGTTCTTATCCGGAACCCGGTTATTTATTTCTTTTTTGGGACCGGGATTATGGAAATACCATGGACCCAAGGAAATACCCGGGACCCAATATAACTTTTCCGGGACTGAAAAAATATTTTCCAGGACTCATCCGGATCGACTTTTGCTCCGCTTGTTCCGTGTCTTTCCTAAGCCTGGTTCAATGGTGGTGTTTTACGCTTTCGAGGGTTCAATTAGTTGGCCCACCATCAAAACAGGCTTAGGGAACACAACAGAAATGCTTTTTAGAGCACAAAATCGGGTAGGTTGAAGCCCGGAAATTATTGTAATGAAAATGTATAATAGAAACTAGAACAGGAAACAAAAAATCAACAGAAAAATATAATGCTGGAAAAAAATATAATTATCATTATGAGATTTTAAATGCACCGCTGTTTTCCTCCATTGCACCGCCATTTTATCAATTTTTGACCTTCACCGATTGCACCGCTGAACTAATTGCACCGCTGAAGCAACTTTTTTTTAAACACCGCTGTATTAAGCGACTTTTAAAAACACCGCTAAAATTTCAATACACCGCTGTATTTTTAAACACCGCTGTATTTTTCAAAACACCGCTCAGTCCATAAAGAGCCAAATGTTTTACTAATTTCCCGAAAAATCAGGAAACCCCTCTTATATTCATTGCGATTCTCCTGGGTGCAAATGAAGTCTAAAATTGAAATAAATTTATTTGAAAAACTAGGAAAAGAATATAAAAGTTAGTTCTTTGGCTTATAAAAAATTATCGCTATCAGAAAAAAAGTTCTAGAAACTCAGACTTTTAAACTTTGAAACAGTAAAATTTTTCACTGTTCCACCGAAAAACCAGGAATGTTCATTGAACCGCAATTACTGTTTCAAAATATCGAGTGTTCAAAAATAATTTATATTGTTTTTGATGGGTGACGACCTGCAAGTTCAGTTATACGGAATATTTTTTTGAGAAGATGCGTTTTTTATAAAATTAGATACAAAGTGGCGCAAATTAATGAGTTGATCAGATAGTTTTGTGAAGAAAATTTTGGAAATTTGCAATGGCGTCGGCTGTATTGATTGATAAGGAAGTTCAAAACTTACGGATTTCTGGTGAAACAGGAAACATTCCATGTAAAAACGTTAACTGTTTCACAAACATTTGATATTTTTGCAAATTTCCATGACGATATTGAATACCTCTTATGGACACACAGAGAGACAGATAGAGAAAATTTAGCTTTAAACGTGATGGAGCATGGAAGTCTACGGGGACTTTTCGCGGACTTTATTTCTCCCCCGGCACTTAAAAGCAAGCCTTTTCGTAGCCCTTTTCCGGTCGCTTAGCGCAGCCGGTAGCGCGTTTGGTGATGCGCCAGTCTGGCCCTGAGTTTGAACCCATCAGAGGTATTTACTGTTGTAATTTCAAAAATTATTTTTTTTCATTTTCTACCACCTTTAAGAAGGTTTTGAAGTTAGAAAAAAGAGGGAAACTTGGAAAAGTTGTTTTGAACCATTAAAATTATTTTCCCTGAAAACCAAGACTTTGAAATTTTGAAACAGTAAATATTTTTTCACTGTTTTATTCAAAATTCTTCTAATTGTACACGGTATGGTACATTATTCCAGTTCTGTTATGTTCGAACATTAGTATTTTTTGAAACAGTAAAAATTTACGGCACTGGTCTAAAATCGAGGACCGAAAAAAAAAATCGAGGACCGAAAAAAAATCGAGGACCCAAAATAAAAATCGAGGACCCAAAATAAGAATCGAGGACCAAAATTGAAATAATAGAGGACCGAAAAAAAATCAGAGACCAAAGAAAAATCGAGGACCCAAAAAAAAAATTGAAGGACCCAAAATAAAAATGGAGGACCGAAACAAAAGAAAACGTGGAACATAAACTGAACTATTTTTTAATCGAGTTATCTCCAAATTGTCTTCTCACTAGAAACTATGAGCAGACCTTTCTTGTTCGAAGATTATCTAACTTTTGCGAAGATTTATCTAGCACACCGTAATTATTGTAATAGAAGCCCACCTCTAATAGAAGCCTACCTGTAATAGAAGCCCACCCTCAAAAAGAAGCCCACCTGTAATAAGGGCCCATCCTAAGAAGCACTATCTGTAAGAGTGAGACTTTTAGTGCTAGGCCTTGGCACAGTTGCAAAAAGTTGTTCGGATCCGTATGATTTTTGGATCATATATGCACCCATATGAGTGATTTATGATAAACATGTTACTAGACCCCTATGACGTCATCGTCTGAAAATATAGCTGAAAACATGATTTTCAGCTCAAAAATTCAAAAAATTTTCATTTTTGAGATATCGTTTCCAAACTTCGGGGGGTTGATATTTGACCCTTGGGGCATCTCCAATAAATTTTTGAGCCATCTAGGAACTCGGGAAGTGGCTTAAATAATTTTGAAATATGGGTTTTTTCACTTTTTCTCGAAAATTTTGAATATAGGGAGTAAAATTTTATTTGATTTTCGGATTTCCCATTAAATTTGCTGCAAAAAAGTCTCTTGGACCATACCCGAAAACCTGCCCCATCTTGAGATATATCGGTTTTTTCGAAAAACACCAAAGGGTCCCCCCTTATGAACATTTTTTTTTCGAAAAAAATCGAAATTTTATTTTGGGCTATAATTTTCAGAAAATGATGCTATGATCATAACTAGCTCAATCCCAAAAGATGAGCTCATATGATCACGTTTGAGCAGAGTTACAGTAACCTGGTGAAACCAGCCTATGTTTTGCCCTCTTCCGTTTGTCTTCTTTTTGAGAAAACCGCTATATCTCAAGATGGGTCAGGTTTTCGGGTATGGTCCAAGAGACTTTTTTGTAGCAAATTCAATGGGAAATCCGAAAATCAAATGAAATTTTACTACCTCTATATTAAAAAACCGAAAAAAACGAGTTTACGCTTCGCCGTCTTTCATTAGGTGTACGTTTTTAGTTCCTAGATGGCTCAAAAATTTATTGGAGATGCCCCAAGGGTCAAATATCAACCCCCCGAAGTTTGGAAACGATATCTCAAAAATGAAAATTTTTTGAATTTTTGAGCTGAAAATCATGTTTTCAGCTATATTTTCAGACGATGACGTCATAGGGGTCTAGTAACCTGTTTATCATAAATCACTCATATGGGTGCATATAGGATCCAAAAATGCTACGGATCCGACCAACTTTTTGCCACTGCGCCAAGGCCTAACACTACTAGTCTCACTCTTACAGATAGTGCTTCTTAGGATGGGCCCTTATTACAGGTGGGCTTCTTTTTTGAGGGTGGGATTCCATTACAGGTAAGGCTGCTATTATAGGTGGGCTTCTATTATATAGATAGAAGTGCTAGATAAATCTTCTCAAAAGTCAGATAATCT